>JACCGJ010000609.1:0-35822 GCA_013407085.1 Atriophallophorus winterbourni | reverse complement strand
GCTTTTATTTTCGATTCAATCGGATGACGATATGACTTTGAGCGGAGTTTCGCATTGCAACTACTTTCGCGTTACGTTCTCATACATGGGGACCGAGTATACAATGCATTGAATCATATCTATGAAAAATTCGTGTGGGTATATGACGCCCCATAACAGAGCAGTTGTATAAACAGTATTTTCATAAATGATATTTTATGGACTTAAAGAATGTGTTGCTCAACATCCCCATCCCTTACACACCACTACCGGTTTCTGGCAGTCAGGTGGAGACAGTAAGATCAGGTTCACTGAGCTTTGATGATGACATTTATGACATTTTCTAAACATCGGTAGGGTTCCGTCGCGACGATTTACAAGAGCGGGATTCCCATGACTTATAAAAACGCATTTTAAGTGTTGAAATAAAAGAACGACGTGACGAAACTTACGCATGACTAAAGGATTCACTGCTTGTTCCGCTTTCTCTTCCTCAGCAGCACGTGTTTGTTCCGAACGTTCGAGTCGATCCACCTAAAAGACAATTGACGTCGCTTTCGTGAATGAATGGAAAGTCAAGAGACCAGAAGCAAGAAAAGACGGTCAAATATGTTTACCTTCATGGTAAGCTCCCGCATCGTTTGAATCATAAACGGCATGGCCATGTCAGTGAGACCGTTACGCCAAGCCAATTCTAAAACCACATCCGGGCGCAGCAAATCGTAGCACCGATAGAGACAAGCCGTGAAACAATCGGACAAATTTTCGGACAGGAACCAACGAAGCAGCTCCTCGGCAATTTCTGAGTCGCGCGACTCACATGCATATTGCATTGCATCCTGTGAACGGGGGAAAAGACGATAGCCGTTGTGGTAAATGTAAAGCACGATCAATAGATGGCACAGACAAGAGTGAAAGAAAAGTGAGAACTTACTGTGTATAACTTGTCTCGCTTACACAGTTCAATGCTTTCTTTCCAGCGACTATTAACTTTGAATAACAGGGCAGCCAAACGTCGGAATTCTATCAATTCGTGCTTTTCGAGTTGTTGCGCCAAGGCGATGTGATCGAAATTGCCGTGTGTTTCGATTGAATGGCGCAAAGCCTAAAACATAGTGTTAAACGTCAACAGGATATGATGAAATTAAGTAAAGAACAAGACAGCAATCTGACTGGCATGCTAAAGAATCGCAAGCAAACATTACAAATCTCTGAAGGATTTTACTTTTTCATGGTTGTGTGGCAGTTAAGCATTCGGTACGTGATACCAGTGTAATGCTGTTTGTGATAACGATGATGAAGGTAGAATGCAAGTTTATCAACCGGTTTCACTGCTGGGCAAGGAGCCAGTAAGCATGTGAAGCCACAGCCTAAGGCAATTTACTTGAACAGTTTGTAGTGCGATAATAGGATTAAAAAATAACATGTATTAAATCCTAGTGCCAGGGCACGGCGATTCATCTTGACTATGGCTTTAGCGATCCAGTTCGTGAATAATTAATTTTGTGAAATGCCACATTTCTTTGACTACGTTTAGAGCATTAAGTGATTTTAAAGACCTCAGCGAACAAGCATATAGAATATAGATGATTGTTTTCGAATAAATTGATACATGCCAAACTTATCAAACGTAATTGCCAACAAACGGGAATCAACAAACATGGGTGTGCAATCGTGTAATGCTTTTGTAATGTGAAGCTATCATCGCGATAAAGTGATTTATCGCCAGTAGTGAGCTATATGCGAAGACACGCTGGAGTTTCAGTGGCATTGTTGTTTTAATTTTTTATCTGTCTAGGCCTGGGCAACCAGACAGCATGTTAGCCCACGTACAGCCTACAACTGTGCGGTACTCCCCCTGGATCAGGCTTATGATTTCAGATTGATACGCTGCCACTGTTATTGAATTCTGGCAGCAATAAAGAGATCTCACATTTAATTCATCTATGAACAGGTAACCATCATACACAGTGGTGTGTGACAAGCTAGCATGATTAAAAGTGTATATTGAACCCGTTTGAGTCACGTTCGATCACACGGAAATTTCAACCATTCACAAAATCAGCGAGGCATTAAAGTTCACGAGAATGCGAACTAATCGTTACGCTTGTGTGAAAACAAGTAAACGGGGTCAAGTCGATCATTCAATAACGTGCACAAGTCGGACCAAATCGATCACTCTAAATACAGTGTGACGCATGTTGACGGACGATAATAAATTCCACACACACACAGTGCTCCAGACATTCACAGCATGTGCAAGCAACGCGCTGAGAGCGTGTAAAACAAAACACAAACCTGATAGTCTTCCTCTTCGATCAATAAATTGTTCAAAGCCTCGTTGATCGACTTGTTATTGGCGTTGTTTTGTTGAACGAAATGTAAGTAAGGTTTAATTAACGCGACACGCTCCACCTTGGTAAAAAATGCCACGGCACGTGTGTGATCAAGACGCGGAGACAGGATCACCAGCAAATCGTTCAACAGAAGTGGCTTATAGTTGAGGTAAAACTGGATGGCTTTGTAGTAGAGCTCCACGTTTGCAACCTTGGTAATGATGTCTTTGAAATGGTTTTCCCGCCAGGCCTCCGTTGGATGATTCATCATGGTTTGAATGGCACTATCAAATTCTTCATATTTCTCATAGAGAAACACAAGCTCGGACCACAGGTGGGCTTGTTCTGCAGCTTTAAGAACCTAGTGTAGAAGCAAAAGATTCATGTGAAACAATTAGGAAACGCGTGCATTTGAATGACTGAAATTTAACCACAAAAACGAGTTTGTATCGAAAGTGATATAAGCTATGCTCGACGAATCATTTAACGTTGTTCATAGTACAGTTGATTTGACTCTTTAACGGCAAAGTAGCTGATATGCGGTGTAACTGACTGGGTTGAACTTTGACTAATTCATGGCCTGTGGTTTTATGCACTTTCTTTTCTGGGATACACTGAAATACACTATCGGTTAAACAATACGGCAACAAGCATATGGTGAGACAGATGCAATCGACTTCACGGGAAAGACATGGATCTTAAATTACGTAGGTATAATTGTTAAGAAATTCAGTTACCTGACTGGGTTACACTCAAGTTCATGTGAAACAAGTGAAAGTTAACCGTTTTTTTATAATTCCCTGACATCTGCAGTTCGACACTGCCGACGGGCTCAGACGCTAACAAAGTTCACAAGTTACCGGTGATATCTAATCACGACGGAGAAATAGTAGGATTCATAAGATTATCAGGTCACCAGTTTAATCAATAAAGAATGTTACGGGCTAAAAAGTTTACGTAATGTCGACAATACGTCTCATCTTTTGATGAAGTATTTTTAACTTAAAATAGCTCAGCACATTGCCGATTCAGGGAAGAGTATTTGTCGTAAAAACACCAACGTATAAACACATTCCGTTCACTTGTTCTGAAATAGACGATACGGAAGTAACTATTGGTTTAGTTGAGATGCTGACCGAACCCAATTGGCAGAAACCGGTCAACTTAAGCAATGACTTAAGGCAACGTCCATGAGGCTTCTAAGGGCATGCTTAACTGGAAAATAGCGGGCACGCGGTACTGACCCTAAACGAAGCAACGGAGATTCTAGTTGCTAAACAAGATATAGAGCGAATTGAAGCGAAAATTAAGCTTGCTCAACAAAAATGAGAACACGACGCGAGTAACGGTCCCATAAAACTGACCTTTGGAATATTGACCCTAGACCAGAACAGTTCAAGGTGTTCGCGCATCTTTTCCGGTTTGAACTTTGAATAAAGAATGGCCAATTCTGTGAACATTCCCATGTGAGCCCGTTCTAGACCAAGTCCGGATTCCAGAAGTTGAATGAGCTCGTCAAAGTAACCTCGCTGCTCAAAGTAGTTGATCACATCGCTGAGCTCGTCAGCATGAACCACAATATGCAAACCACACATTTGAGCTAAACGGAATTCTTTCGTGTCCACACAAGCAAAACAAACTTCTTTCCATGTTCGAGTAGAATTGGCTTTTCGGGCGGCATCCACCGACCCTTGATACTCTCCAAGATGGACCAGAGTTATGGCCAAACGCGAGTAATTGCTCACATTGGTATAGAGTAACTTGGCAGCAACGTACATCTTGTGCTCGAAGCAGCGGTCCGCGACCTAAAAAAATGTGATACGATTTTGAAGGTATGGGTACAACGAATTATATCGGAGATATTGGCAACTGAGAAGTAAATGTCAAAATACTGAAAGAAACAAAAGCACTTCATGAAATCATCGACGGGTCTTGCGTGAGTCAAGTTTTAATACATTCTACCAAAAGGATAATAATCTTTCAACGATTTGTAGCAATTTAAATTGGATGATTTAGAATTTCAACTTCATAGCTGTGATGAAGGCAGTGGTAATCTGTATACAAAATGACAACTAAGTTGGGGTGAGAACTTCCAGAGTGCAATGAGATTGCGGTCAAAAATTAATACGGCCGAGAACACAGAGTATGTATGTATGTATGAAAGCACAAGCCTGATCCAGGCAAAGTGCCGCACAGTCACAGACTGCACGTGGGCTAAGATACTGTCAGGTTGCCCAGGCCTAGACAGATATGAGGAAGAAAAAAGAACAGGAACAGAGTATAGCTGTACTAGAGCTTAAAAAACATGAACTTCATTACAATTATGCAAATAAGATAATATCAAAAAACAGGATATTATGAAGACGCGCATATATCAACAAAACATCAAACATGTATGACGCAGAATAAGTATCTCACTCACCAAAGTGATGTTAGCGTGATTCGGACCGGAGATGAATTCTTCCAAATCTGAAAGACGGTTTGTTTTAGCATATGCGAAAGCCAACTCCGTATCAACAAAGGTTTCTCGCGTTTTCTTTCGGGCCATTTGCAAGTACCGGACTAAATCTTCCCACTGCTCAGCTTCCGAAGCCGTTCGCACTACATCCTCATAGCGACTCGGGTCGACAGCTTTAATGTAGGAGTTGATTGCTTCCTTGACCGACCCTTCGGCGAGTTGCGCATGTGCAAGAAGACTCCACACTGCGGGCTCATTGGAACGTTCAGCGAATTCGTAAGCTCGATCTAAATCTTTGATATTATCAAGTAGAACCTGTTGAAAAATGCGGGGAAGAGTTGAATGACCCTATTGAAATGGAAAAATCAATTATAATACATGAAAATGAATAACACAAAAAGCCAGACAGGCGCCAGAGCCTTGACAATTATTCATCAAAGACTCGCTTCAATTATAAATCAAAATACAGTAGAGGCTGTAATGTTTGGGTAGTGGAAACCTACGCGCGTGGAAAAACACCTCGCGATGACACGAAAATGCTACCGGCTGCTCACAAGCTTCGTACTTGTTCCTCTGTCTAGACCTGGGTAACCTGACAGTATTTTATATACTTACATATACTTGTTCTTCAACAAATTATGCGGGGAGCATGAACACGATGACATTTCGAAATAACAATGTGACAGAGGAAGTGTGGTAGCTTACTTGAATAGCCGAAGTATTGACTTGGAACTTCTTGAAGATTGCAAAAGCTTCCTCGTACAACGCGTTATTGATAGCAATGTTGGCCACATCCGGTGCATCGTAGTTGTCCAGGCGATTGATGTAGTCCATCACTCTGGAGCGATCAGCTTTCACAGCGGTGAGAATAAGCAAATTTTGTAAATTTCTATGGTCCGAAAACGCAGAACTTTCCAGCACAATTTTTTCAAGCAGTTCAATAAGTTCATTCGGCATGTCCGCAGCCATGAATGCCTTCACAGCGACCGATATCTCTTCAGGATCTTGTGTCTCAGATAAGGCTGTCTGGACAACTTGATCTATCAAGGGTCGTCGATAAACGTTGGAATCTTTCAAAACTTCAGCCCAAAGTTCTGGATCTTTGCGGCGGACCAAATAACGTGCCTCCGTTTTGAATAGTGAATTTTCATTACAAACCTAAACGGTGCATGGAAGATTAACTTGAAAACAAATTTATTTATAAATAAATGAGGATACCTGTCCAACGTCTCGCTATGGAATTATTAAGTGTTATTGCGGCAATATTTGGCGAGATGTGATGTGATGTGAAAGCACAAGCCTGATCCAGGCAAAGTGCCGAACAGTCAGAGACTGCATGTGGGCGAAGATACTGTCAGGTTGCCCAAGCCAAGACAGATATGAGAAAGCGAGAATAAAGATGGTAGTGAGACTCCAGTGTGTTTCAGCATGCAGCTCACTACCGGTGGCCAATCAATTTAGCACGATGTTAGCCGCACAGCACAGAAATACTACACGAGATGATTACATGTCAGAAAACTTTGTCGAAGTACCAGCATGCTGGAATGTACTTGATAGTGAAACTCACGCTGGATTGTTAGATATAACCGGATCAGAATGAACAAATAACATAATCCGAATACCACTCCTGTGAACGGATGTGCAATCGGACAGTACTTGCGTACTACGCAGTTAACACCGTGCTAATTCGTTACGATAACGGCACTGATGTACACACGCAAACCCGCGATAGTTTCAGCACCACTTTTGTTTCCTATAACTATCTAAGCACAGGCAACAAGAGAATAACGTAGCCTACGTGCGGCCCATTGTCTGGAACATGCTTGCGATTTATTACATACATACATAAACAGCGATTGTTCGATGGAATAAACGATACAATGTATATTCAGTTCCCCAATGTTAGACGGTTACTATTAAGCTCAAAATGACTTTGATGATCAAGGCATACATAATAAGCTAGGTGACATTTAGAAGACAAACTCATTTCGAGCAACTTTGCATGTGTTTGCGAGACGTAGACCCAGGCAAATAAATATACAAAAACACACGTGAAGAAGCTGAACAGAAAACCAGTATTTGGTTCGTACACAATGGAAATGAATCGGTAATGAGTGAATGGGTACAATGTATATTGAATAAATCAGAACATGATGTGAATGGTAATGAGGCGCTCAAACTAATCGGTTACACGCAACTCACGTCAATAAGCGCCTGGTCGCATTTACCGCGTTCATATGCAATGCAAGAAAGGTGAGGATCACGCTTTTCACAATATTTTCCAACCACCATGCTATCGTAATATTGATTTTCTCGGAGGAATCGTTCAGGATTGTTGTTCAAGTCGATGTAGATCTTAGCCAAAGCGTTGTGCGTGGCAGGTTCGACCGATCCATCGTGCACACGAGATTCTAACCATGGCACAAGTAGCTTCAAACGATTGCGTTTTTCTACTTCTTCGACAAGTTCATCGGTACTGAATTGACCTGTACATGACAAAATGCTGAGTAAGCACACGCAAGAAAAGTCATGGGGTATAAAATGCAGAAACACGTACCACGAACGACCGCGATTAGTTGTTTGATGATGTCCTCGGAACAATCAACATCAAGCAGTCCACCCACGACAACAGGTAAACGAGCAGTATTCACTTTTTGAACGTATATCTCGATGTATTTTTGCAGATTGTTTCGGAACAAATACAGAACCAGGTCGTGAACAAAATCGAAACGATCACATACAATGATGAGAGGTAGTTGGTCTGTCAATTTGGCTTCCTGTGAAACAAGAATGGAAGTATGCCAATTTACCGATGTAGAAACATGCAATACAAAATAATACGCTGAGCAATAATAAATTTTTCCTCAAAATTATAAGGAAGGCTGAAATGTCGATTAAATTTTTCAGGGTTGAATAAAACGAAAACCGCTGGAAGAAATACGGAGTGGAAAGTACCGCATGTATGCGCGTGTATAGGCCTGAACAACTTGACACGATTTCAGTCAATGTGTATCTTTGATAATGTGGTGCTTTGTATAATTCAAGTCTTCCGATTTCTTGCAGATTTCTTGCGTGTATAGATAACAGAAGAAAATTTTCAGGAATGAAATTAATTTCACCAAATTGAGAAAAAATGAAGAACACTCTACATCAGATATCATATTATCAGGCGCACCTTCAACTCTGAAACAGCAATCGACTGGTTACCAATGTATTGCACCAGGCAAGGAACAATATAATTGCTGAATTTTTAGTTCTCGAATAGGGAATAAAAAATATTGACTTCGGGTGGAGGAGAATGATATACAGGCAACAAGGGCATTGTGCTGTTGATGTGCACAGTCAGAAGAAATGACTATTAACCATCGTGTTGAATTTAATCCAGGGATACTTTTAACAACTCTTCACTGTTTTAAAGACTGAACCAGAACTGTCGCTAGTAGAGTTGCGCTGATACGATGTTTACTATAACAACCAAGCAACGGCCTTGTTTCACACAAAATTCTCAAATATAAACACCTTTATCTGGTACGTACTGAGATTACTTAAGTAAAAAACTGCTAGCGAATTACCGGAAATGGCAAGTATAAGGAAAGTAAAAAATGGGCTGCAATGCGTTGAAAGAAACTGAAGTGTGGTAAAAGTAACCAATATCACGCTGATCACCTTCAGGAAGTTTTTGACACGCTCCGGTTCGTAGCAATTACTTTCACGGCATATCCGTTCGACTTCTTTAACTTGCCCGGTCTTGCAAGCTGCCTGGATGTATTTGAAGTGAACCTCGGGGTCTTGGCTATAGTTCACGATGGAGCCAAGGAAATAAAATAGACCCTCGAATGATTTGAACGATTCAAACAACTCGATCAACGCGTTAGTGCCCAGTTGTTCGTGATATTTCGTGGCGATTTGGACGCATACTTGAAGATTTTGCCGGATATTTGTTTGTAACATAGCGCGCAAACATTCCAAGGAATCGTCTACTGAGAGCGAGCCGAAATAGTTGACAAGCCACTGATAAAAAGCAACATGTATACAATTAGTTTGTACGATATGGCAAATAGGCTCATAGCAAAATAAGACTTTTATGTTTAAAATTATGGCAACATTTAAGAACCTGAGATGCAAATCACTCACATTTCCCCCAATTTATTGTCACAAACAAATTCGGTTCAAAGGAAAGCAAACATGATGCACCCTTTCCATTATTGTCAGTTCATTGCCCTCGTTGCACTCCTTCTAGACACGCACGCACGAACAATCTTCGCTGCATCAGAAGTGAACATTTTTAAGCCACTGTTAGCTATCACTGTGATGGGTGATATCCGAGACGGTTACTATAATCGTCCCGCGCTCCTTTCTTATGGACAAGTGTAATTAGAGATTCACAGCACGACGCAGGTAACCTGCAGTCTACCCGAAACTATGAAAATAAATCGAGCAATTCTAACATGACTTTTCACACCATTCTCTAAAAAATACCAGATGGATTTTGTGCGGCTTTAGAGATTAAAATTCTTTCTATATTTCTCTGAAATAATAAGAAGCGAACGACACTAACCATTGTGAACAAGAGGGGCTCGTCGGTGATGCTTACCGAAAGGTGCTAATTAAACCGCTGCTACATCATCTTTCTTAACGCTTATGAAGGATTGTTATGTCTGAAACAAACCCCTCAGACCTTGTGGTCTAGGGTCGCAAACAGTAATGAAGAAGAATGCAAAAGTTTTATTCGAAAACATTCGGAATTTCAGCGCTATGTTATTGTTTAATACAAAAAACGGTACAAAACCATGGAGATAACAACAAAATACAAAACACAAAATGTTTTTTCAATTGTTTACTGACTGACAGATATTTTGCGGCGAATGTGTTCGAAAACACTTTGCCATGTTTCTTTCCATCTCTGATGCCTCAGGCTTTCTTTGATTAAGTCTGAGAAACTTCCGATCACCTTCATATTCCAAAGCACTCGGTAACGCATGGCGCTCGTCACACAGCAGAAGCCAAGAGGCGCGATGATTGACAAAAGCTTACAGATTTTAACTTACATGGGTTTCGATTAGTGCGTAGGTAACGCAACCCTTAGCTATTTCCCTGGACAACGAGTTTCAGTCTAAAACAGTCTCATTGCTCTGGGTCATCATCATCATCATCATAGACAGCATTACACCGGTAGCAAGTGTCGAATGCTTAACTGCCATACACTTACATTTCTATCTAAAAAGAAACGAATTGATAGTTTTGGAGGATTTATATACATGCCAATCAATCAAACTATTTACTTAATCCTTAAACAATATTCCTGTATGTGAATTCATTTGATGTCACATTATATCACTCGCCCACACGTAATTCGATGACAAATAAGCACCATTGCTTGCATCAATGTCTACGTCAACCTTACTCTAACCGTCACACATTAATTTCATATTATGAGATTGTTGAGGCGATAAAACGTTAAAAACCAGGATGAATTTCGGAAATAATTCAAAACAGCAAAACAAGTAGTAAAGTGTATGCGAGGAAGCAGTAAGTTTATTCACAGAGAACTTACTTCTGGATTCAGCAAATGTGTGTTTACCACGGCACGTTTGATATCGTACAAGTCGGTGTAATGCTCCAATGCTCGCTGAAGCAAACCCGCCTTTTCACAGAGCTGGGCAATTGTAGCTCTGTCGTAGTGGGTGAACATTTGGTTACCCAGAATAGCGTCCGCTACCTAAAACCGGATGATAGATAGGTGTGCACACTTTACCAATTGATCATAATTTTCGTTTCAAGTAGCCATTATGAAATCACATGAAAACGAGGTAACTGGGTTTAATAAACCAAAGGCAACGTGAACAGCACACCGACTCTGTGTTCAGATGAATCAAATTTACTTGACATCACGATTAAACAACGAAATGCAAGATGTACTAAGCATCACCTTCAAAACAAGGACCTTTTTCTGGGTCATCCGAGATCGTTACAGAACGGATGGTAATACGCTTTATAGTACGTAGCATTATCAAACGGAGGTGAGCATCGAACAGTGCGTGATAACTTTGCATTCCACCTAAGACATACATACGTGTGAAAGTGATGCATAATCACGAGCGGATAGTAAATAAAAAGAACTATGGATCATTCCACGGAATCGGAAAACCAATCTGTCAGAGTACCCTTTTTAAGAATAAAACCAATCCTGAATACTTATTGCCACCGGGGATTTGGCACTAGATTAAAGGCTCCTAAAATCAACCCCGAAAGGAAACGAGTCATGTGAATGAATGAATGCATCGCTTTCCCGAGTTTCTGTTTTGTGTAAGTGAAAGATGAATGATCAATCAACGTGAAGATGCGCTCGATAAAAACCATTACGAAAGGCGTTAATTATACTATATTATCTGGTCACAATTTCAATACTGAGACAAAATGTGAGCTTTTACGCGTTTTGGTGGACGCTGAGGAGTTATTGTTAAAACTACTCGACCAAATAAAGGCGGGGCAAAAGTAAAAACGTAACCCCGAAGAGGATATTCAAAGGTGAAATACCAAAACGGTCCAAGTAACGCTCCAGTGACAGGTGAACAGAACACCTCAGCATTATGGAATTAGCACTCAAAATAATCTAGATACAATGTGTTATGTTGTACAGGTTCTGCCGAAACCATCACTCGTCAAATTTCGGTTGTTAGGTAAATCAAATACGCTTAAAATAGATTTCGTACATTAACAAACTAAAATTTAAAAAGGGTTATCTAAATAGTCGCGTTAGAAAAAATAGTGTAATTTTGGTGTGGAAACGTACAAATAATCAATAAGTGGAAAATTAGTTAGCAAGCAGGAACAAAAGTTAGCTTGCAAGTGTAACCATCAAGTTGCATAACACTCACTTGTGGAGCCGACATTAGATTAATCTCCAACAGGCGCGTTTGTAAATGACCCTCTGATGGCCGGTTATGTTTCAATGCATCAAGTAAAAATGATGTACATTGTTGGACCATGTTTTGATCCATGAACACGTTGACTACCTGCTCGAGGTCAACTAATGGTTCTTGATCTTGGATCAGCATTTGAGCGAATTGAAGGCCTTGGTCAGGATTAATACGAACGAGATTTCGAAGTAGAAATATGTAATCCGGTGTGTAGCCAACCTTCTTAGCGTAGATGATCATCCGACTGAATTGGGCAGTTTCGGCAAAGCATTGAACCACTTTCGGAGGAATATTGGCTCTCAAGTAAACAGACAAAGCCAACGTTGGATCTGCCTAATATAACCAAAGTTTTTATGAAGAGTTTGCCGATAATCGTAATAGCTCACACAAACAGCAATAGCAATTATGTTAAGGTTAAGTAAATAAAATTATGAATCTGGATAAAGTTCTACACAGTCAAACTGTACAGGTCAAGATGCAGTCAGGTTGTTCGTGTCTAAACAGATATATAGTAAATGCAATGTAATGCGAATTCAAATCAATTGGTGATTGTTTCCGAAATATCTAGTGGGTTTAGTGTCACGGAAGGTGTGATACATGCTGAGACACCTAGGCATACAATAAAAAGCGTCAAGTGTTGCTTTATAATTATTTCGAGAATTAAAGGATCAATAAATACGCCAACATAAAAAATTTGCACAGATAAGGCAAAAGAACCTCTATGTCATCTGAATGCTAAATTGCAATGAATTGAAAAGTTAAAACATTGATGCTAAAATTCAGATCAACTTCGAAACAAGACCCGCGACTACCAGAAATTGCAACGGGTTTATTCTTTGAAAAACAGGAAACTTAAGACTAAGAAAAATATAAATCAACAAATAACCGTGCGGAGGCAATTTAGTGAATTTATTGAAAAGAAGTACGCTAATAAGAACGTAGAAGTTGAAATTGTTAATGAAAGCTGATTGGTTATGATGAAAATCAACAAAACAATGTAACTAAAACTAACTTGTTTAACAAGATCGCCGAGCTCTTCTGAGCACTCAAGTTTCTCTTCCTTGAGCCACTTTTCAAGTAGTTGTTTGCGCCCTTGTTGTAATACCGGACGACATAATTCTAGACTTTCAAACTTATTCAACTGTCCTTGGTCGAGCAGTATTCCAAAATACTGTAACAAAGCAGATGTTTGACCTGGCGGTGTTGCAACCTGGAAAAAATGAAACCATTTTTAACCTAATAGGTTTCAAATGCAACTGGAACAGAATATTTTACCATGGTTGTATTACTGACCTGTTGAAATCGTTGAATAGTTTGTGGTGTGCGCAAAATACCTTTCGGAGCGCTTGCAGCAACTTTCGCGGCTTCATTGTATTGGCCAGCCTGGAATAAAGACTCAAACTTCCGAACGAACAAATCTTCTGCACCAGGAAGATTGCACCGCGCTGCCATTCGTAAAGCTAACGTAGGGTTGTCGAGTGTGGTCATGATGTAATTTACAATGGTTTCTTCATCAATTGTGACAGAGAGTACCTACGGTATTTAAATGTGTACATCGATAAGATCTTGCACTAGACAAAAAGTGCGAAAAAAATCAACATTCATTAAGGTACACGGAAAGATCACCGCATTCACACATATTAGCCAATTTCACGTATCTATTTCAAACATCATAAAATCCGATGAAATGATGAAAATGATTAGATAGACGGCGAGTAGAAGTTCAACTGCGAATACGCGAAATGATATATATCATGGAGCACGGCCTACGAACAAGAGAGATTTGAAGTAAACAAGAGTTTGTTCCTGTTTTAAAGCCAATTTAGTGAATCATTAATAAGTAGAAAACGCGTAGCGTCGAATAGATGGGTAGAACAGACTCGAGAACGTGCATGAATTCTCAGTGGAAAGTTCAGTGCAATATCTTTCAAAGGGTTGAAATGATTTTCAACAAATCATAATAAGCACAGGCGACATTACATCGGTAGCAGGTACCGAGTGCTTAACTACCAAACAACCACGAAACGGTAAACTACTATAACAATGGGGAAGGGTGGGGGTGATAATTCACCATTTAGGTGATCATCACCATTTTTAGCAAATATAACATACAGTTAAGTTATCTGAATGGGTGATATATCATGAAGCATACAGTACGTAAAGTGCAATATAACAGGAAAAGGATATCAAAATAAAATTACTTAGTATGGGGAAGTGATTAAGATTTTAATTGTTAATTTCAAAGCTACTCGCTTGCATAGCAAAAATTAATTCTTTCTAACACTGTTTGGGCAAGCAATGAAGAAAAAGTACAAGGCCACATTGGGAACTAATTTTAAAACAGGAACGAATAATGATGAGTCCGTGTGGAATACGCATACTGGAGCAATGGCAGACTTCTCAAACTTATATGAAAACAAACTTTACGAGCAAATCAGATTCATAGTTGTTTCTACTGTAATAGTCTAAAAAATAGATTATCTTAGGGTTCTAACCTGATAAAATAGAAATTTCAGAAAATAAGGTAAGTGTAGAATTGCAAAATATAAAAGACTATAACTCACTTGGCCTTTGCGGTTAATGCCGATTATGCCACCAGATGAATCGTGGGGAGCGGTAACAAATATGGTATCGCTACTGATGCGGTTCATATAGATGCACGTCCCAGTTTCGATGTCATAGAGGTGCAGGTAACCGCTCTTTGTGATTAGATACACAACATCATACTTTGACGATGCTTGCATTGCTACTGGAAAATCGTTCTGCGCCTCTGGGGGGAAATAGATATCGACCGATTTCTTAGGCAATGCTTGCCCTCCCGATGGTGGTTGTCCAACATCGATGATGTGAAGCTTACACCCTTGAGCGTTCCTTGCGGCGAAACAGAAAAGGACAGTACTGGTAGAACTACCTTCAGGTTTGTAACGAGCGAACGCAGCGGCATGACCCTCGATGGGTTGACTAACTTTTCTATCAATGCTATAGAGCTGCATGAAACCGACAACACGCTTATCTTGCGCGGCAATGGCTATGAGCACCAACCACTTCTGAGTAGGATCAGATCTGTAGTTGATAATTTGGCAGTTAGGCCCAAGAGACGAATGACGATCAAACATTTTGACTGGGGTAGAATCTCCATCCATTGCCCAATGGTAGACAGCTGTACCTGTCACTATACCGATTGTGTTGACGGAAATCCATTTCCAAAAAACAACGTCTTCAGTGAAGTTGAATGATTTCATTTTACTCTTCAGTTCGATATTAAATATTTGTAGAGTTCGTCCTGCTTTGAGTGCCATTACTTTGCTAACTGGATTCATAATGATAGAATCCGCAGATACTGGTCGACGAATCGGATTAAGAGGATCATTCATATCAATGATTACAACTTGGGAACTCTCTCCCACTTTTTCTCGAACACAGATGAACTTTTCTGATTCCATGGTGAGGGTATTAAAACCAATATTTTCGGGTTGCACACCCACATTTGTGAGCTGGAAAATATATTAATTATTTGCACTTACTTGCAAGTGTTCCTGAAATTTAATCGGTAAGTTGGCTGAACTCATGTTGAACAGCTGGTGAAATGTGGCCGAGTAATGCCGGTCAAAATGATACATAAAAACAAATGTTTTAACCTAGTAGAAATTTCAAACTATAGAATAAGAATATTTAGATTCGTTAGTTTTTTGAGAAATGTAAAACTACTATGGCAATTTAGTTATCCTAAATTTATCGCAGATTAATGTACTTTTATTTCCAGTTCAATTTCTCTTAACCAATACATATTGAGTATATGGAGTTTTCTGTACATGTCTGTCAATCTCTTCAAATAATTATTGTCGTTATGCCTCATTGAAAACAAATAGCGTTATTACCATTTAATCAGATTCGGTACTTTTCATTTTGCTACGGAAGTTCGCGTATAGGATCTTTTGTAGCCCTTGAGAAAGCTAATGAAAACATTTTCGTTGTAGTGGTCATTTATTCTGGATGAACAAAGCTTTTGAAACTCATTCGTACCTTTTTATTGACCATTAATTTTTTTACAAATTCACCTCGCCTAAATCTGTACATATTTTATCAATTAATTTCATTCAACTTGCTTTCATATAGTCATCATTTTATTCAAAGACATCTTTCACCAGCGAATTTGATTATACTATTTATTTACATAATCAGTAACAGTGATAAGATGACGAAAGAAAACTATTCATCAAAATGTGCTCAGATTGTTCTGGATGGATACTTTTATGATCTACTGAAAACACATAAAATTGGAGTGATGAATTAATAGAAGGGCATCAATGAGATAAAATGATTCTGCATTGTATGATTCTGAAGTGTTCATGGAAAATGTCTCGCTCAAGCAGGACAGGCTCTTTCTGAATGCATTTGTTTATTAATCTCTCAATAATTGTACGTTGCTCAATTCCTCAATTCTATAATCACTGCGTCATGTTTTAACCAGCAGATTGTCCAAGACATATAATAAGAGACTTCAACTGCCACAGCTTACATGGGGACTAGGCTTTGTCCAAAATGCTCCCCACCCGTTTTGAAATACTAGTGACTCACAATTTAAAAAAACATGTGAACGGTGATACTTAGCAGCGTTGTACGTATCCATAATAATTTCGGATCTCATTATAACTGACCCAGAATAAATTATTAAACACATCTACTTATTACTTCTTTGGATAACAGTATCCATGTTGTTATGACATTAAAATTTGTATCTTTCGTAAATTGTTCCAATTGACCCAGTCCCATAGGTTGTTCGTTTTCTGATTCTGATATGTTCCATCAAATCATCGCAGTCAATTCGTGGGATTTGGTAATACAGGACAAAATCGGCACTACATGGACCACGTTTGCAACTTAGTGGTGAGAGCTTCTACTTCATAATAATCACGATTAGCCTATGCTCTCGCAATAACTCAAGATCCTTTAACCAACGCAGAACAAGAATAGCTATATAATAGAGACATTTTACATGAAGGTGTTACCATACAGGAAAAAATGGAACCCATTAAAAATTAAATGTTTGATAACAAGCTATCCGACATATTTCAACATATAGGACAAAACTGTAAAAATGTTGTTTAAAAATTACCAATTTTCCACCCTTTATATGCTACGAAATATTCACAAATTTTCATTTTCAAGCGACACACAAAAATGCTAGGAATATATTTTACGCTATATGGGCTTCACAATTAGAGGCTGTCGGTGACACCACTTCTTGCAAAGACTTGATGGCACTTATCACATGACCTTATGATTAATAGCATTGCATATAACTTATCAACTTGCCAAGTTTTTTCAACATTGCCTTGCCCCGGTCACCATCCATTGAGGGTGGAATGATGATTTTATCACCTCTATGTTTGAAAGTGTCGTTCAGGTAAAGAAACTGTAATTATCACACTATAGGTTTTCTATCAGTTATTACTTAAGTCATTAAAGCATAGTCTGTATCTCATTTCGTCACTCATCTTTGAAATAAACAACTTTTATTTACAAAGAATAAGGTTTTCGCACTGAGTGCTTCTGCTATTCAAACCTAATCCTTCTATCGGATGACTGCAAAACATCGGTCGAAGAAGGCATACCCATTCTCGGAGTTCTACGAGGCGTCTTACTTTTTTAGACATGACAGTTGTTATAAACTCGATTCCTGTGGCCTTGGACCATGTTCTTAGTTCTTGGTCGAGTGGCTGTTCCCTGCTCTTAGATGTACGTGACTTCTACCTATAATATTAGCCTCAACCACCTCTGCCACAAAAAACCGTTATTTATCTTCGAATTCCATCATTTTAATCAAAGACATCGATTAGATCATAAAATCACCGTTTATCATATTTGCTGACGATATAAAAATATGGCACTGACCGAAGTCTCTTAATTGATTCATATACTGTGCAAAATAGCATTGAATTTTTTATATTGCTGCTGTCTAAAAATTCATTTCCATTCAAACCTCTGAACTCAGAGTTCAACGATTTCCCAACGCGATGTTCAAAACATGTTACCAACCGTTTGGATATGATACAACAAGAGGAGCAAATTGTGATTGTCATTCACACGATCTCGATTGCACCACAGAAACTGAAAAGTCACAACAGCAGACAACAACAACATTGATCAACCCATTAAACTGGATGAGAGGCGTCTTGACCTAACGAACGTAGAAACTCATTTTTTCAGCCTTTTATGATACATCGGTATGAAAATATACGAAAACTTAGCTTATATTCCCGAAAGGAAATCTTGAAGCTTTTCATTCAAACTCAGTCGCCTCACTAGAAATTAGACGTGGGCTACAAACAAGATCAATCGCACAGACGTATCTTGAGAACATTTTCGTTTTTTCCAAAACAAGATTTAGTCATTAATTCGTGGAGTAGAGCAATATCGCAATCAGATGCTGCCAGTCCAGTTGCAGGGTCATTCTAAGATACTCTACATGATCGTAAACAACGTGACTAAAGTATAACGGGGATTTTTTCCTATTTATAATCCGGACGGACTGAAAGATTCTGTCAGAGATTCAGCTGATGCTCAGCCACATTGTATGCCCTAGTCCTGTTGACCACGATGCGTCTCCGCCGTCACATTTGTCAGTTCTTAGAGGGTTGAATGTCTAAAAGATGTCCATGCGAATCAATTAATCGCGCAACAGCCTTTACTCAGGCTAAACGTCAACAATCCGACGTAAAGAAGGAATAAACCGGCTATTCTAAAGTGATGTCTTCTTCAACGTTGCGGCCCATTATGTGCTTTATTTAAACACTCAATAAATGCCAGCCGACTGAAAAATCGGAGTTAATAAACCAATATACAAAGGTGGCAGTCTGTCGGATACGGCAAATTACCTTTTAGTGACATTGGTTATGGTTTCTGAAGTATTAGAACACTTGGTGTGTTGAAGTGTTATCAGGCACATCGAGAAATTTGTCATTCTTTCTCAAGCACAACATGTATTCAGAGAAACATAATAATGATGGTCTATGTAAGATGTACATTGAATTTATTTTATTGACAACTAACTGTTTAAATCTGCTGGTATTTTTGTATATTTTTACCGTTTTATTTTTACCGAACTACTTGAATTTATTCGTTCTTAAGCTTTTCTGTGTATCTTTATTTAGCCGTTCGCGCGCTATTTGAAGTTGCAATCACACGTGGTCATTGTTGCTGTTGAATATTCTCGTTTTTGGATTCAGTACGAAGCGGAATAATTGGGGTTTGCTATTTTTATTGTATAATTATTTTGCTTCAATAGTAATGTACTCATCTCACGTATTGTCTTGTCAATATATTGGTGTGGTTTGGACGCGTAACTCAACCGTTGGATAGACACATTGTTGTTCATATCGTGACTGAAATCTTTGACGTTGAACTCAGTTTTCCCTGGACCGTTTTTGCGGTTACAGTACCCAATTGGCTTCGTCTCGAACATTGGTAAAAAATGTAGAACAAATGGTTAAAGATCAATCCAAGAAACAATGCAAAGGACCTGTTTGACAGGTAAGTCGGTGTTCCTTCATTGGTTGATAACATATCATGCTCTGGTTCGGCAGTTAGTTATAGCTCTCATAATCTTAGGGCGCAGTTTGTGTTAGCACAATTAGCGGAAGAACAGAGGCGTCAAGAGGCTGAGTTAGAACTGTTGATAGCTGAAAATGCTACTCGATTTGCACGACTTAGATTTGAACTGTTTATGATGGATGAGTCTATGCAACTTCCTGAAATGATTGAGCATTTGACGGAGAAGGAATGTCTCACTTCACCTAATCATTTAAAGGATCTTGTTTCAAATGATAGTCCCGATATCGCGGTTGGTCTGCTTATTGGAGCGGATGTGTTACAAGCGTATTGTGGGACTAAACAGAAAGATGGCCGTTTTGAAGTGTGTTTACCTTGTAAAAGAGATCTCCATAGAATCTGCCGCAACCGTAAACAAACAAAGTCGCGTTTACAGAGTCTGCGTTCTAGGTTTCTGCGAAATCCTGAATTACTCCATGGGTATGCAGGCGTGATTGAACACAATTTTATCTGTGAATATTCAACTCCTGTTCCGGATCATCAATTGTCGACAAACGTTCGACCTTGATGTTATCTTCGTTACCGCACAGTAATAATCATAAGAAATCTGGTACGTTAAGGTTTGTATACGATAGCGCCTCATGTGATAAACAGCTAACGAGGGAAGAAATAAAGAATGCTGAACTATGTTTGACAGATGTGCGAGTTTGGAAGATCTGGGTGTCCAATGTTCGGGAACCGCAATCACTAAGAATTCCTCGATCTATGAAGCGCAAAGGTGCTCACGTAGTTCGGCCTCAGTTACATGCATTCTGTGATGCGTTGGAACTTAGGTATGAAGCCGCGATTTACATTCGATTTAGTCCTAAGTCATATTGTTGCCTACTCTGCTCAAAGTCGCGAGTTGCTCTAATCAAGCCTGCTACTATTTCGTGTCTGGAATTAGTAGCCGCTAAGCTGGTAGTATCACTTACTACCGTACTCAAGGAAGAAATTCATTTCGAATTAGATCAAATATGCTTTTGGACTGATTTGACTGTATCGGAAGAAAATACATCATCGAACGTGGATGCTGTTATCGGAACTGGTTTTGTCACGTAAAGGGACCAGGCCAGCTAGATTGGTTGTGGTAAGGCATGGAAAACGTCTGGCTTCTAACCAATCTAGCTGAAAAGGCCGGTGAATTTTGTCACATGTGTGAGGCATGGAGAACGTCTTGTGCATCGTGACATTATCTCACTTTGTTCTTAGATGGTAACGTCTGGTTGTCATTATGATATAGTCAGCGATGAGTAAAGATATAGGGTAGGATACCAGAGCATGTACGTTGTCAGCCTTTGAGAAATCCGGCGCGGATTTCGGGGGGCGGTGTAAGATGAACATTGAATTTATTTTATTGACAAATAACTGTTTAAATCTGCTGGTATTTTGTATATTTAACCATTTTTGTTTTACCGAACTACTTGAATTTATTCGTTTTTGAGCTTATATTTTGTATCTTTATTTGGCTGTTTGCGCGCTATTCGAAGTTGCGATCACTCGTGGTCATTGTTGCTGTTGAATATTGTTGTTTTTGGATTCAGTACGAAGCGGAATAATTGAGGTTTGCTATTTTCATTGTATAATTATTTTGCTTCAATAGTACCGTATCCATCTCACGTATTGTCTTGTCAATATTTTGGTGGGCTTGGACGCGTCACTCAACCGTTGGATAGACACATTGGTGTTTATATCGTGACTGAAATCTTTGACGTTGAACTCGATTTTCCCCGGACCGAATTGTCGGTTACAGTACTCAATTGGCTTCGTTCGAGCAAATGAGGAAAACGAAGAAATCGTCGAAGAAAACGACTGAACACGAACAAAAGGATCCTTTGGACGGGCAAGTCGGTAATCTTTCATTGGTTGATAACATGTCATGCTCTGGTTCGGTAGGTAGTTCTAACTCTGGTAATCTTAGGGAGCAGTTTGTGTTAGCACAAATAGAGGAAGAACAGAAGCGTCAGAAGCTTGAGTTAGGAATGTTGACAGCTGCGAATGCTACTCGACTTGCACGACTTAAATTGGAACTGTCTGAGGATGGAGATTCTGGCCAGGTTGCTGGAGACGGTAAGGCTGAGAAGACTGTCAAGGAATATCTCAGCTCAGTTAAACTCCAAGAAGCACGCAAAGGGTCAAGTCATTTCCATGACCGTGTAACACTGGTGATGCCACGTGTAGAATTGCAGTATTTTGATGGCAATCCATGCCAGTATTGAAAGTTTATACGTCAGTTCGAAAACTATATTGAAAGTAATGTTTTTGACGATGGACAACGTATGTTGTATTTGCTGCACTATTGTAAAGGCCAAGCGCGAGATGCTATCGATGGATGTAGTATGTTGTTGCCTGAAACTGTCTACAAAAGGGTGCGAGAGATATCAACTGATCTCTACGGACAGACTCACGTTATCGCGCGGTGAATGATTGACCGGTTAATTTCAATCATGGAAAAAGTAAAGTCAAACGGGGTCTCGCTGACTCAACTTTCGATAGAGATGCAGAACTGTGAGACTGCTCTGTCTCAAGTGAATTACGAGGCGGACCTTGATTCTTTGACGACACTTGATTTGATCGTTTATAAATTACCATATAAACTGCAGGATCGTTGGGCCAGATTAGTTGATGTGATCAACCAAGTCAACCGTCAGCCTAAATTTCATGACCTGCTGCGGTTTATAGCGGACGAGGCACGTATATGTCGTAGTCGCTTCGGTCAAATTGCGACCAAATCGATTGTAAAGACGATGGCGAAGACAAGTAGAGAATTTTCGCGAGTTCATGCTACAGTTAACCGCACGGGCCAGTTTCAATCGAACATTGACAGCAGTTGTTATGTTTGTGGTGATAAACACGATTTGGATAATTGTGACATGTTTAAATCTTACGATATGACTGGTCGGTGGAACGTTGTCAAGAAATATCAGGCTTGTTTCTTATGTCTTCTTACCGGTCATCGAGCTATAGATTGCCGCAAGAATGTGTTCTGCTCTGTCTCTGGTTGTAATGGGAGGCATAATTACTTGTTACATATGCACAAGGAAGGGAGTGATCAAAATTTGCTAAGATGAAACAGTATGAGTGCTCGTTTTGAACGTGTCCGTCTGGGCACATTCCCTGTTACCGTTCTGGGACCACGAGGCGCAGTAGATACATATGCTATGTTGGATAACGGATCTGATGTGTCTCTTGTGAAAAGTAGCCTTCTTGTTGAATTGGGAATTCAACCCGAAAAAGAAGTCCTACATATTCGAACGCTGAATTCGGATTCTCATCTAGAATCTGGGACAACAGAACTCTCGCTAGCACCATTAGGTTGCGATAAACCTACTGTGGTCATACAGCGCGCATTTTGTGTTTCGGATTTGCCTAGAAACAATTGTTATTCGGCTGCTATTGACGCCAAGCCATGGGAACATTTGAATGATTTAGATTTACCTGACATTCCTAATCACTCGGTTGGTCTGCTTATTGGAGCGGACGTACCAGAAGCACATGGGGTATTGGAGCAGAGATTTGGTCGCCCCAACGAGCCATTTGCTTACCTAACCACGCTTGGCTGGGTGGTTCTGGGACCAGTTAATTCCCAGACGACACGTAACAAACTCGTGTTAAGTGTTCAAAGGGAATTCACAGATGTGACCGAGCAATTGAAAATCGGTTTCGTTACGTAAGTGATTGGGCCAACCAGGTTGGTTGAAGTAAGGCATGGAAAACGTCTGGCTTCTGATCAACCTGGCTAAAAGAGCCGGTGAATTTTGTCACGTGTGTGAGGCATGGAGAACGTCTTGTGCATGATGACATTATCTCACTTTAATTCCGAAAGTAACATCTACGCGTTTGTTCTAGCATATGAGTTGAAGCATGAATGATGACCTTCTTAGGGAACCAGAGCATGTGCATTGTTAACCTTTGTGAAATCCGGTGCGGATTTCGGGGGGCGATGTAAAAGGCAGAATTCCAATTATTTTATTGAAAATCAAACGTTCGAATCTCCTGCATTTTGTTCATTTTTTATCGTTTTGTTTTACCGAACTACTTGAATTTATTCGTTCTTGAGCTTATATTTCTGTATCTTTATTTGGCCGTTTGCGCGCTATTTGAAGTTGCAATCATTCGTGGTCATTGTTGCTGTTGAATAGTCTTGTTTTTGGATTCAGTACGAAGCGGAATAATTGAGGTTTGCTATTTTTATTGTATAATTATTTTGCTTCAATAGTACCGTACTTATCTCACGTATTGTCTTGTCAATATTTTGGTGGGCTTAAACGCGTCACTCAACCGTTGGATAGACACATTGGTGTTTATATCGTTACTGAAATCTTTGACGTTGAACTCGATTTTCCCCGTACCGAATTGTCTGTTACAGTACTCAATTGCGCTTCGTTCGAGCAATGAGGGAAAACTGAAGAAAAGAGAAACGTCGAAGAAAACGACTGAACACGAACAAAAGGATACTTTGGACGGGCAAGTCGGTAATCTTTCATTGGTTGATAACATGTCATGCTCTGGTTCGGTAGGGCAGATGGAGCTCATTTCATTTAGGGGAAGGAAAACCCTGATTTTAAACCTCCGCTGCCTTGTGGGATACGCGATCGCGGGAAAGGCTTCGGGAGAAAACCCTGAGTAAAAACCTGGAACAGAGTCAGGTAGACCACCTCTTTCTGGCAACTCCCTGCTGTCTTGCAGGTCGCACTTGGTTATGCCAAGGCTAGAGAAGCTGACGCGAACAAACGCCCAGTGGTGCTGGGGACACCGCTTTGTACCCTAATTCCCAAGAATCTTCTTTGAAGCCGACTCATCCTCCAGGAGGAGATAGTCGCACAAAAGTAAAGTTTGTTCATTAGGTTTTGCGACTACTCATCAGTACCAAGTCCTGTGAAATATTCACAAAGGTTAACACAACGGTCCACATTGGAATCACTGGACTCGAGTTTCGCTCTTATTTGAGCTGATCATTAGTGCATATCCTGTCTCGGGTCTGATTCGTACCCAGGACCATCACCATTGTAGTATCACGCCATACTTCTTGACCGATCGCGATTAAGCCTTCATTAATGTATGTCTCCAGACGGGCACATTTGAGTAGCGTCAAATGCCCGACCAGTCGAGAAGGAGCCAGTCACAACTATTGTGGTCGTCCAACCGATCTGATCTCCTTGTCAGTTCTTCCCATCAGATACAGTGTTAGCTAACACCGATTAGATCTGACGGGCATGGTTGTTTCAGTGTTCAAAGAGTTTGTTAATGATGTGACTACTCATGAGTAACAACTCCTTCGAAATATTCACAAATAATATGAGACTCACTGGTGGCCGCGATGAGCAGGTTGACCTCACGGATAAATCGATACGCGATCGATAAGTGGCGGTCACAACAGGAGCCGCGGTTTAGTCTCGATTGATACAACCTAATCCCCTCTCACTTCTACTGTTTGACGCTCGTTCTGGGATAATCTTTTAACGATTTCTTGCAGTCAGCTGACATCCCCAGATTTTGTTCATCATTTTTCATTTTCATTTTCCAGACACCACCCTCACCAACGGAAACAGCAATCTCGTGAACCCCCCCGAACTCAAACCCAAACCGGAACTGCTCAAAATGACCATGTCGGCCAATCCGAGTGCCTAGTTGCAACAACGGTAAGTCGAGTGATTGTTCTCACATGGGGTGTCTTAATGTGGAATGTTGTTTGAAAATACTCATTTGCATGCAAGACCGCTATCGTACTTTGTTCATTTATCAGTTAGCAACACAACGATCAAGAGAGAAATGGTTATGCAAGTTTGAACTGCTGTATACGGCTGTCACGGCTATTCATTTTTCTGCACTGAGTTTAAAGCCAGTAGGAGCGCTTTGAGGCTGATTTTCCCCGACTTTTGTTCCTGCGCCGAAACGTGATGGTGCGGTATTTATGTACACCTCAGGTACCTACTCCCTTTACGATTGTGTCAATCTCCTCCTGGAGGATGAGTCGGCTTTGTTGATGTCACGGATTACAGCCACCCACGCTTGGCGGCTAGAAACGAGATCCGCGCAAATTGTAAGCCAGGTCCGGTCCCACGTGCGCAATCCGTAAACCGATCGTAGATCAAGGCACCGATCTCACGGTGGCGAGCCAAGTCTTCACTTGTCCTCCGCGACGACAACGCCATTCTGCGCAGGGTGTCCGCGATAGTGTCACCCTGGTTAGTTCAGCGTCTCAGGATGTTACCAAACCATCTCAGTCGGTGTTGTCGCAACATCGAACTCAGGCGAGGGATATCAAAACAACGGTGGCGAACCTCGTCATTCGATACTCGCTCATCCCATCGAACATTGAGGATGCGTCGGAGACACCAGTAGTCAAAAACCTCTAGTTTCCGCAGTCGCGAGAAGGCCGCGCACGCAACATGTATACGGGTCGTTATCTCATCCTTGGCTTGGCCTGAAAGTAACACAGACGAGCCAATGTAACGGAAGGTTTTCACCACTTCCCAGTCCGACGGCCATGATGAGATATTTCCTCTAGTGCGTGTTAATTCGTAGCAACAAATGAGATGTGGTGTTCGATAATCGTCTGAAGTGTTCCAAGATTACGATGTCGTCGCCATACTCCAAATCAGCAATCGAGACACTCAGGTAACACCACATTAGATTGATTTATTATTATTATTATTATATTTGCACAATCTGATACAGATATGGTGCCGTTTAACATAAACATTGATATGTACAAAGCGAGAAGGGGTGGTACAAAGCGTTGACATCATCGTCATCGTTGAACGTAGGCACGATACTACCCGGTTGCCTACACCGAAGTAGGGGAGATTTCGTTTAGGGGGGTCCCACCCCGAGCCTTTACCCACAAGTTATTATTATATTTGCACAATCTGATACAGATATGGTGCCGTTCAACATAAACAATGATATGTACAAAGCGAGAAGGGGGGTACAAAGCGTTGTCATAATCGTCATCGTTGAACGTAGGCATGATACTACCCGGTTGCCTACACCGAAGTAGGGTAGATTTAGTTTAGGGGGTCCCACCCCGAGCCTTAACCCACAAGGCAGTGGAGCGAGAGAGGTTCGCACCTATCGGTGGCCGGTGACCGACGAAGCGGTTCATACGCCCTTTTCTGGGAATTTCCAGTTCGGAGCCCGATAACCCCGTTGATAGGTTGGTGACTTCAGTTTTTGCCTTGGCATGTCTTCGGAAGGCAATGGGCAGTGGGCAGTGACTTTTGAAGCGGCGGCGAGGTCACATTCCCCTGAGTCGTGTGTGTCCGTGGTGTCTCTCGGATTTTTGTGGCTTTCTTTTTATAGGGAGAACGCTTTCGCCAGGCGAAAACACACCACACCCTCAGGACACCACCGCGAACCTTTCGCTGTGAAGCTCGGAGGAAACCGAGCTTCACCAACTGGCCACCACGTGGAGATTGTATTTCGGAAGCCCCAGCCATTAGATTGATTTGCAAAGGTACCAAGTTACACGTGAATACACGCTGGAATCTCACTGTCTGTTCCACATTGTTACATCTGTCTGGTCACGGATGTACAATCGTACAATACTTCTGTGCTCTGCGGCTAATGTCTAATACTCATATTCAAGTTTTTTAGGTTCAACAGTTTATTCGGTTACAAACGAGTAACTCTTCTTCACATGGAATGCTAGTTGGTTACAAAACGCTGGCGTGGATTCTTGCTTAATCAAGGGCATGCCAATACGTTTATACGACTGACTCCGTGGGTGCATTAGCCGGCTTCATTGATGACGCGGATCAGGCCAGCTCACGCAAAATTGCTATCCCGTTCCATTTCGTAATTCGAACGCCGTAGACGGTCTTCTCACTGAGGGTGGGATCGAGCTACTTCCAGGTAACCGTGTCACTGACCTTGATTATGCCGATGACATTGCTTTGCTTGGTGATGATCCGGTGTTCCTACAGAATGCCCTGAACCAGCTAGCATTGGATGCGTCTAGGTACGGATTGCACTTAGCTCCAACTCAGTGTAAGGTTCTTCTTCAAGATTGGGAGGGGTTGCAGCCCACTCTGACGGTCGATGACCTCAGTCTGGACTGTGTGGAACAGTTCACCTATCTTGGTAGCTGCATCACGGCGGGAGGAGGGCTAGAAAGTGAGATCGGCTCTCGCATTGCGAGAGCTCGCTTCGCGTTCACTAGTCTAGGTCATCTCTGGAAGCGGTCTGACGTGAGTTTGAGACTCAAGGGGAGAGTCTACCTGGCCTCAGTCAGGTCGGTCTTGCTTTACGGGTGCGAGAGCTGAGCAGTACGCGCAGAGGAGCTCCGGCGCTTGGAGGTGTTTGAACATCGATGTTTACGGAGGCTTGCACGAGTGTGGTGGCAACACCGCACTAGCAACGTTGAAGTGAGGCACCGTGTTCTAGGTGTGGACAGCTTGATGCTACGAGACCTAATCGACCGTTTCCGTCTCCGCTGGCTAGGGCATGTCTTGAGAATGAAGCCTGAGCGCCTTCCCTTCCGCGCGCTGCGTGTGTCGGTTGGCCCAGGCTGGCGGCGGTGTTCAGGTGGACAACCGCTGACCTGGAAGAAGGCCTTAAAACGCTTGACGTCGGGTTTAGCTCGGGTCGGACGAACGCGGCTTCCTGGGTGGGATCCAAGGGATAGTGAGTGTCTGTGGCTTGACACGCTGTCGACGATGGCTGAGAACCGGCAACAGTGGAGAGAGTGCATTCTGTTTTGTCTTCCCCCCTCAAATTTGTGAAAAATGTCAAAAAATCAAAAAATCGACATGTGGAACAATGGACAAAAAAATCCCCCCATATTGTACCTTTTATTCTTTCTTTTTCTCGTGCATTGCCGGGTGGCACTTTTAATTTTTAAATGATTGTGTAAATATATATATATATATATATATATATATATATATATATATATATACTCCGTTTCTTACTTACTTTTACCTTTGTGCGACTAGTTGCTCCTGGAGGATGAGTCGGCTTCGTTGATGCCACGGATTGCAGCAACCCACGCTGGACGGTCAGAGGCGAGATCCGAGCAGATTCTAAGCCATCCCATCGCGCCAGTTTTGCTTACCAAAAATGGCCTACTTGACACTCACATTCAACTCCCAACTCCCGTTAGGAGAGCAGGGCTTCTCAACGCGAACGCCGTAAACGGTCTGCTCTTCCGCAGTTGACCACCAGATTTACACTTGAGCGCCATGTCTGCTTATTTATTGTTATTAGACCGCGGAGGGCGTTAGGCATTTTCGCACATGCAGCGAAGCACGTGACAAAAAATAGCTGCGACTCAACACGTTCGTTGATACAGAGCAAACTCTGTGCTTTGCATTCCATGACCAGACTGGTAGGAGGAAACTTCAACCTTCCACGGGTTCATGAGAGCTTCTCACCGTTCCGTTGGCAACCTTTGACTGGCTCCGCTGATGGTTTCAGTGGTTTCTCGATTTGCCAGGGTTCGTCAGATTCGAGAACAGTCTAGATGTTGCTGTCGAGTTAGGAATCCCATCTCCACAGAGCCCCGGATTTACTGAAGGTCTATTTTAGTCGCAGGATGTCACCTAAGTTGGAGGCCATTTAGGAACATGCAATAGGCGCCTGGTTGGTAAGGCTATTTAATCAAATGCTTAGGTCGAGAACCCTAATTGTTCTCCTGTCTCCGCTTGGACTAACTGGCAATAACCCAATCCCATCCTCGAACACGCTGACTGAGATTTGTTGATTTTGTGACATTTCCTAGACATTTCCTTGGATTCCAGGGTCACCACTGACGTTTGATCACTGAAGACCTGACGAGGAGATCAGATCGGTTGGACGACCACAATAGTTGTCGCTGGCTCCTTCTCGACTGGTTGGGCATTTGACGCTACTCAAATGTGCCAGTCTTGAGAGACATTCATGAGGACGTAATCGCGATTGGTCAAACGGGGGTCGGTAGCTCAGGCCGTAAGGCATGAGACTACAATGTGAAGGTCCTCGGTTCGAGTCAGACCCGGAGCGGAGGATATGCACTACTGATGAGCTCTCATGAGAGCGAAACTCGAGTCCAGTGCTTCCAATGTGGACCGTTGTGATAAGCTTTGTAAATATTTCGAAAGATATGTTACTCATGAGTAGACACAAAAACTGAACTCTCTCCGGCTCTCGCCATTTGTTCCGAACCATTATGAAAAGTTTTGTGTGCTCTGTCTTTGTTTGTGTGAGTCCCCTCTAACCTGCGTTTTCTTTTCCACTTCCACCAAAGGCGTCAACCCAGAATCTTCCGTTTTAATTTCACCGCTAGCTTATTAGCACACGAATGCCTTTTGTCGCGCTTCCTGATTCTGCATGCTATCCGCTTTGGTGCTTTTTTACGTGTGCTATTTACACTGCCCGCCCTCCATTGTACACACGTCCTTGATTTTACGGAGCCAATGTTTGGTTGTTTTGTTTTCCCGTTTTTTTTGCTTGCACGGCTGTGTGCCTTGTTTACTCGCAATTTGATTCTTCTTTCAAACCTGGAAAAATATATCGCCCATTATTATCACTTGAATGTGTGCGTTGATCTTTTTTTGTGTCTTCCTTGGGTCAATGACGATCATGGGTGATTATTTCTTACTCTGTTGGTTTGGAAAGTTATGAATCGTTCGTAGCGATAGGCAGTAATTATTTGTGTTAGACTATCTCCTCCTTGTATGGTATGAAAGCACAAGCCTGATCCAGGCCAAGTGCCGCACAGTCAGAGACTGCACGTGGGCTAAGATACTGTCAGGTTGCCCAGGCCTAGACATATATGAGATGGCAAATAGAAATAGTAGTGAGACTCCAGCGTGTTTCAGCATGCAGCTCATTACCGATGGCAAATCAATTTAGCACGATGTTATCCGCACAGCACAGAAATGCTGCACGATTGCACATCCTGGAGGATGATTCAGCTTCTATCAACGTTCTTGGGGATTTGGGTAGAAAGCGGCGTCCCCAGCATGACTCGGCGTATGTTCGAGTCAGCTTCTCTAGCCTTTGCACAACCAAGTGCCACCTGCAAGGCAGCAGGGAGTTGCCAGAAATAGATGGTGTGCACCAACTAACCGTCTTCGAGACTCTACTCCAGGTTTTTCTTCATGATTTTCTCCCAAACCCTTTCCCGCGATCGGGTATCCCGCAAGGCAGCAGAGGTTGTAAATCAGGGTTTTCCTTCCCTTAGATGAAATGCCCTCCCAGGCTCATGAGCTACATCTGCCCGAAGCAAACTGGTTTTTAGGTGCCAGTCACTCGCCTTTGCCCCTTCTCCTGTTGGTGGAAGCTGTTTCACCGGGCTCGAGGAGCCACTCGTGCGGGCCAGAAGCTGGACTTGGTTGTTAGAGGCTATTTGAGACGCACGCTATATGTGAGCATTTTATAGACTAGGAACTTATCACCACTGCCATCCCCGGCTATGACATCCTTTGGAACCGATAGGCAGTACCCAGTCGATTGAGTTGTGATCTCACGCAGCATCTGTTATTTCTCTGTACGATGATATCAGCGGTCAACAAAAAGTTCCGCCGAGCTCGCAGGATGAAGCTGTCAATGTGTTTTTCTCACGGATCTACGACCTAGCCGGTGGTCATTTGAATGTGCTGTAGCGGGGTATATCGCGCTCCTTGTTCTATTCCATTATTTGCACAGGTTTTGAGGACACATTTCACGGGGCCTTTAAATCGGCCGAGAATAAAATCTCCACACATTTTATTCGGTCTTTCATGACATTTGTTTGCCGAATTCGCACGGAGGTCAACTTTGGGCGCGCACTGTTTGAACGAATTACGAGATAGCAGCATTTAGAGTGAGACGCAGGTCCAAAAACGTTCGGATAAGGCAGTCGGTAATCATGTGGATGATATATTAAAGTTATCAATCCAGAAGGACAAGAATCATTGTGCAGTTTACAAATTGTCATCTGATGTCGAGACCTATTCGTGGTTTTTTTCAATGTTGTGGTGAAATGGTTGTAATTGCTGAAAATTCGTGTGTAAGAACCAAGCAGACAATAACGAATGTCACTATTTTGGAGCGAAGCGAATTTTCGAAAAGCCCTAACTGTCCTTCGCAATGGCGAAAATAAGCTTCGCACTTCGCCATAACGAATATTAGCGAATAATCTTCGCTCAACTTCGATGTCCCCCAAAAACTTCGTTTTCGACAAAAAACCTTGCTATAATTCGCTAATATTCGTTTAAATTACCTATTCTTCGCTGAAATAAAACGAATTCCGAAATAAATTATTTTTTGACCATGAAAGAACTTTTATTTGACAAGGGAGGACTTTTTCATGAGCTTTGGAATTAGAAATATACAAAACTCTGTTCTCTTAAAGGAAATTAGGCTCCTCCTCTGAGACCGGGGTTCTGGACCTGGACCTGGTGCCGGAACTTGTCCGACTGCCTCCAGTCAGAGGGGAGTAGGCCCCCGCCGTCAGCTCCTGGGTGTCGACAAACTCGATATCCTCAAGGTTGGCCTCAGGGTCATCCACATGTCACTAGTGAATCCAACTCCCAGGAGGTTGGCAAGGTCTTTGGCGAGATTCTTCCCCATGGCTTCCTCGACATTATTGAAGAGGAGGGTACAGATGTGTCTCGAGAACATGATCTGCCTGGGGATGTTGATCTTCGGGTCCAGCGACTGAGAATACCTGGAATAATAGAGAAGGTAATAGCGATATATCCAAATTATAGTGATTTTTAATCGAAAAATAGCAATATATAACAAAGTATAGAGAAGTTTAAGCGAAGTATAGCAAAGTAAAATTGAAATTATTTTCCAAGTAAGAAGGTAACAACTCGTAATTGTAAATTTGTCATTTTAACTACCTGATAAAGTGGCGATTCTTCACATGGCTGAAGGAAAGGTTGGCACCGGCAAGGTAGGCCATAATCTCCAGGTTGGTCCTCAGCTGGAGAGGACTCTTCGGGTTGTACTTCTTGGGAGCGCTGTTGCTGCCGCCGGACTTGTAGTACTGGGTGATCGGGGTCACTGAGAGCCTTCTTGAAGAGCTTTTGTATGACTCCCCGATCTTGACTCGCCCAAAGCTGCACTGGGACTGCTGCTGCTTTTTCTGGAGAAGAAAAACAGTTGAGCTTCATTTCCAATAAACTATTGCAAAATATAACGATGTTCATGCACAGTATTTGGAAGTACTAAGCGATCTGTCTGTTGGCCTTCGTCGGTCGATGTGGACCATGGATGTACATCACATCGCATGAATTCCATGTTTTGCAGCTTTTTGAATGACTTAACTGTCCGATTCGGGAGGAACAATCTCGCACGCAGCGCTTGCAACGATAGTCAGAACTCTGTTGTATAGCATCAGTTGCACGCCGGCGGCGTGATCTGCGTTCAGCAGCCAGGAGCTGTATTTTCTCCTCCCCGGCTTGCAGTCGACGCTTCACAAAATGCCTCCAAAGTGAGCGGTCAAGATTAAGTTCTTCCCAGCTTGCGGGGTCAATGTCAAGAGCTTTCATATCTCTTTTGCAAACATCTTTTTACCGCAAGTGCGGTCTGCCCAATGGTCGACTTCCTAATTGCAACTCACCGTAGAGTAGGTCTTTCGGAATACGACCATTTTCCATTCTATAGACATGACCAAGCCACCGCAGGCGGCGCTGACGTAATAGGGTAAACATGCTCTGTAGACCAGCTTTTGAAAGCATTTCAGCGTTAGTCACTCTGTCCATCCACGATATGTTCAAAATACGACGGATGCTTCGTAGATGGAAAGCATTCAGCTTCCGTTCGTGTCTTGCGTGGGTGGCGAGTTATTGCGAAGCATAGCAAAGTTTAAACGAAGTATAGCTAAGGTTGCGTCAAACTGAGTCTAACTCACCTTTTCAGTCTCCAACTTGGCCTTCTGGTTCAGAAACTGCTTAGAAACGCTCGGATGCTTCGACATTATGTGGCTGACCATGCCTTGGGGGGTTCCCTGAGGCCGGGCGATGAACTGGCCACAATCCTCGACTTGGCAAAGAGCTCGAGCTTCTCTTTCCTTCGCACCTTTCTTCACAGCCTCCTTGAAGAAGTTCCAGATCGGTGATCTGGTAGGCTTGTGCCGGTAGGTGGTGTGATGAAAGTCGTCATCATCATCATCTGACGGCGGCGGAGACCTCTTTCTGGAGGACTTGGGGGTCCACCGGTCTTTGGATGGCAGCTTGACGTTGAGGGTCGAGGTCGTCTTGGACTTCTTGGCCGAGGCCGAGTCTTTGTCCTTGTCCGACTTGTGGTGCGTCTTCGGGGGGCTCATGATGAGACTATGACGAGACAATCAAATTTTCATCCTATTTATAGTCCTCCAACCACGCACGCAAAAGAAACAAACGCCCAGGCAAGGCGGCAAGCACCCACGCAGAGCGGCAAACACCCACGCCCTTCGCATCCGGCCACACACCTACGAGAATACATTTAAAATATTAAAGTACAAAAAAATACAACCCTTTGTCTACTGACCGTAACTCTAGTTACCACCTCAAATGTTAGCTTATAGCAATTAAACAAGCAGTCGGTTGCTAAGTAGCTTACGTCGGTACCTTCAGTCACCATCAGAGTGCACTTGTCTGGCCTTTGTCTATCAACAAGTCAACAAGTGTCAACATCAAAAACAATTCCCGTAGACAAAGGGTTAAAATATTAAAGTACAAAAATGAACACTCTTCGCTTTTAGCGAAGACTTCGCTAATATTCGTTTACGGCGAAGTTTGAAATTGCACTTCGTTTTAAGCGAAGCGAAGTATAACAAATTTTTAGCGAAGTTTATTCTTGCCCTTCGCCATGGCGATATTGAAGCGAATATTCAACAATATTCGCTTCGCAACTTCGCTTTATATCCCAAAGCGAAGTATTCGTTATTGTCTGGAACCAAGGCAATTTCTTGTTCGCTTGATGCCACATTTATCGGTTGTTTCACGATTCATCCCGTTCGAACGCTAATCACGTCCTTGGGGAACGTTTCACTTCTGACACAGAAGCTTCTTCAGACCCAAGGTAATAGTCAGGACAGGGAACATGATTAAGTAGTGGTCAACCCACCACCACTTATTTGACCTTACCGCTAAACAGCCTATAGTACGCCTACAGTGTGTCACGTCTCGTGGGAATGACCAGAATCAGTGGCACATTTTCCTCACAGTATGTATCCACGTCAATCTGATACAAGTGAACACGGTTAAAGTCAGTTGACACAGCGACCCATATGCGTAAAAGTACATAACTTACGGGGCTAAGTTAAAGCAACTCTGATAAATTGATTTCGCTCAGAAAACCTCAGTTCCATCAACTAGGTTCCAAAGGTTGTCATACCCGGGGGTGGCAGTGGGGATAAGCTCCCAATGTTTATAAAATGCTCCCATATGGCATGCGTCTCAAATAGTGACGTTATAATTACTTACACGATATTGAATACTCCAGATCATCCACTCAAACATTTGTTCAAATACCGTGAATCAGGAATTACACGTAGCCACCCAGCGGCACTACAAATTCCCCATTCCCGTACTAATTGTCGCCGATATTTCTATTCGGTACGTGTCTGTTTCCTGTGGAATGCCCTTCCCGAAGCAATTATCACCTCTCCCTGTATCCAAACATTCACTTGAACCTTGGACAATTATTTGTAACTTAACGATTTGACGATGCCTGTGTATTGACTCAGGGTAAGCATATTACTTGACTCCAGTGACATCGTATAATTGATTTTTTTATACCTCGTATTGAACGCATATTTACTATCATATGGTAATTGTGAAGCTATGTGCTTTTTGTAACCATAAATTCTTGAATCAGCAGTTTAAGAATCAGGTAAAAATCCAAAGTTCAGAAATTGTTTTCGATTTGTGGGATGACAAATGTAGATGCATGGGGTCAAGATGTATAGTTTTCTTCGATGAACGGGTTAAAGGCCAAAAAGGCATCAAGATTTGTATCAACTTTTATTTGTGCTGTTTACAACATATTCAAATAGATATTCCTAAGTAAAACAAATTCTCACAGAAAAATATGTCTAAGGTTGATTCGCGAGTGAGGGACAGTCAGAGTAAATGTGTGAGCTCTTGACTTATGCGAGCTTCGTAGCTTAAACAAACACCTTTTTCAGACGACCATGCTTGCACTTTCCATAGTTGATTTGATGTATGTATTTACAATGCGAAAATATTATCTGTTTTGAGAACCTAACGAAAATTGTCTTTAGGGGTGACAATTTCTGTGATTTTGTGCAGTAGAAGGAGCTGTAGTGAGTCGACATCCATAGGGTGTTGTTTGTCAAAAAACCAAAGTAATTGTGTTCAATTCTCCACAAGAGGCTGTGTCCACCTAGAAAATTTTGGAAATCCATATATTTTCCAAGGTTTAACATGTGACACTTTTGCAAATTAAAAAAATATGCGATTTTTTAGGGATCAAACGTGGAGGTTGTCCAGTATCTTCTCGAGCACTTAGCAGTCTTCCGACTTACTTATCTTCGACCACACATTTATATCGTCCGCGAACAGTACGAAGTTACACTTGATGCGAGCCGGTATGCCATTGGCATAAAGTGCGGAGAGGATT
>JACCGJ010000608.1:9573-21863 GCA_013407085.1 Atriophallophorus winterbourni | reverse complement strand
ATCCTACTGTCCATACCTGATGAGTGCAAAAAGCACGAAACCGGTCGCGTGGTGTTTTGTGTGAAGGAGATGAATGCAAATGTTTTTTATATTCATGATAATGGGTTTCAAACTGAGTCTACATGAGTGGGGGCTCATTTGATTAGGCAGGTTAGTCGTACCAAACTTACTCAACAATGACATACAAGCGCAACTTGTTCACCATTCTTGCACTGTTTCAAGCGCATGCAGATCCTATCCTACTTTCCATACCTGATGAGTGCAAACAGCAGGAAACCGGTCGTGGGGTGATTTCTGTGAAGGAGATGCGTGCAAATGTGATTTATGTTTTTGGTCATGCGTTTTCAACTCAGTCTACATGAGTGAGGCTCATGTGATTAAACAGTTTGTTCGTACCTATCTTACCCAACAATGGCATACAAGCGCAACTTGTTTACCATTCTTGCACTGTTTCAAGCGCATGCAGATCCTATTCTACTTCCCAAACCTGATGAGTGCAAAAAGCACGAACCGCGTCGTGGGGTGTTTTTTGTGAAGGGGATGCATGCAAATGTGATTTATATATTTGGTCATGGGTTTCAAACTCACTCTGCATGAGTGGGGGCTAATGTGATTGAACAGTTTGGTCGTATTAACATTACCCGACAGTGGCATACATGCGCAACTTGTTTACATTTCTTTTACTGATTTAAGCGCATGCGGATGCTGATCCTACTGTCCCTACCTGATGAGTGCAAACAGCACGAATCCGGTCGTCGGGTGTTTTGCGTGAAGAAGATGCATGCAAATGTGTTCTATATTTATAGTCATGGGTTTTGAACCCAGCTTCAAACGAATTAAAAATATTAAACAATCAATCTTTCACATCACTCATATATTTATCTATGGATGACTGATTTATTTCCTAATAACTTAGTTGAATAATCCGTTATGTACAAACGATGCTCCTAAGTAGTGAAATTATTCCACGTTGGACATGGCTTGAGAAACTATATGGGAATCTTTTGTTGCATGTGAAAATCGGATGCATTGTTTGTTTTCTGCAGAACTGGGACATCACAGCATTATTCAATTTGAAAAGTTCCATATTTTTCATATCATCGGCAAACAGTATCAAGTTAAATCCGATATCCTCTCATACATCGTTCATATACACCAAGAATAGAATACGTCCAAGCACCGAGACTTGCGAACTCCCTTCACGTCGTCTATTCTTCTAGATAAGGTGCTGCCAACGCGAACTTGGTCACGTCCATTACTAAGATAGTTTTTTATCCAATACAGCAATACTCACGTTATACCATAAGCTTCGCGATTTCTAATTAAAATGTCATTGTTTACTCATCGAAAGCTTTGGAAATATCGATGAAGCAAGCATGTACAGCCTAACCTTAGTCCAGTGATTGGGTCCAATCCTCAAATGTTTTAAGATAGCAAAATTGAGTAGTGCTGTAGTCAAGATATTTGGTTCTCACTATGTTATCTCATGCGCGCAGTCACAAGGCGTTAAATTAGTTCACAATCATCGGAAGTAGCGCAACCGGTCTACGGTTTGCTGTATCTGAACGGCTACGACATTCATAAATACGATTTATCGTCCGTGGTTTCCATTGTGGTGGTATCATTTCTTCAAGTAGGCTGATGTTTTATAAGCGCATGAGAGGAGCATTCAAAGCATTTAAACAAGTGAAAATTAAGCTGGGGGTAATTTTGTCTCAGTCAATGGATTTCGTTTAATTTAGTCGAGTAATTTCCCTTGACAAGGTCAAGGTTTGAATGTTGCTCAAGACACCGTTTGCGATTAGTTAATAATAAAAAGGCTTTCCGTTGACTGCAAGCGGTAAATGATGAAGATCGTCTCAATTAACTAGATTTACTGAACTTCACATAGTATCAGGAAATCTGAGTTAAGTTGATCGAATACGTTAAACTGCTCTAAACTTTCATGGAATTAACTGCAAATACTCCGCCGGATATTAAGCGATCGCGACGAAGTAGTGACATTTCGGAATCGAAATCTCAGCGTCAATCATGTTGCCTGAAGCTACGTTTCTCTAACTTCAACTTGTGCAATTTTGTCACAAAGTTCCTAAAGTTTTGCTACTTTGTTGGTTAAACACTTAGAATTTTTCTATATGTACTTCATCGTATTTATCTTACACAATGTAGGTTCATGTATTGTAGCTATTGGTCCGACTGGCGATAAGTGGGAATGCTAATGTGTTGAAACCATCCACTTCAAGCAGCAATACTAGACGTTTGATTGTTCGCTGCTATTATCCTTCGCAAGCTCAACTTCACGTTTTCAGATTGGTTGCTCATAACATGTTTGATGCCATCAGTCATTTGTGAATAAGGTGAATTAGGTTAGATTTGAATCGCTTGGACCTTGTCGTTTATAGTTGACAGAGTGCAGTATCCTAGAAGCATCCACAGGGATGGCTTTTTTAATACCAATCACAAGAAGTATTTTCAATAGTAGGTACGTCAGCAGCATTTTCCTGATCGTTACAAATACATTACTTATCGGATTATATTTTATTGTGAATTCTTTGGCAAATACGTTTCACACGTATTGCAGCGTAATTTCTGAAAGGAGAGGACAAACTTTGTCAGGAAACTTCAGGTGGCGGTTCAGCCGAACTATTGATGAGGGAGTAATTGCAGCAAGTCTGATCCGACAACAGAATTTATACCACCAATCTAAAACATGTTTATGCTTAGGTACGAACAGCTTTTTCCCGTGACACGGTCACGTTTATAGATATAACAATGAGAATTATATCGAGGATATTATTTATAATTTGAGTCGGTCATTATATAACCTGTTTTACTAAGTCCCTTGTCGTTTCCTTTAAATTTGAGTCAATTTTCCTAGCGAACAGTTACCTGTTTCAGTCAACATCTGCGCGGTTATTTGGGAAAATGTTAGCATATTCCAGTATGATAGATGTTATATCGACTATTTGGCAGTTACCTCTAAGTTGGGTAATGATGGTGACTTTATGATGCATTTTAACGGTTCACTCAATTTTTCTATACAAGATTCCAGTCCATTTCATACTCTGAGGTTTTCGCCTCCGTGGATGAAGCTGTTGGTTTGGCCTTGCAAACCTTGCAAACGTTACAAAAAGCCCAGGCAATTATCTCCAATAATAATTGATACCAAATCCGAGGTGAGCGACTTGTCGCATTTTGCATGCATTTTTAACAAAAAAGCGTAACACGTGACAAACCTTGCCTTTGGAAATATTGACTGCGGCAAGCCGCACACATGCAGCCCGTTTCGATTTTTATTATTTTTGTGCAATATCGTAAGGTTTGTGAGCAGCACTGTTCAGTGGTCTGCGCACAAGCAAAATATTGAGACAACACAGCACGCATTCCTTCGTCAGACTGCCTAACGAATTCCTTATAAAACATCAACTTCCAGGGTTGCTTGATAGCAAATATCGTGCAAGCAGTAATCCGTCCCAATATAAACGTCTCAAATAGCGATTCGGTGGCTAGTCGCGCAATTCACTGACTATAAAACATTGATCAGATATTTTGCCCAAGCTGAACAATTCGGGCAAACAAGTCATATTGTTGCACTACATACGTTATTATGTGCATCGAGAATTACATTCAGATATCTTTGGTTTTAACAACGCGGTAACCACGGTGGAGCGTGCTGATATCTTATGATGGTACCATCTGGTTCTATAACGGAGAAATTTTGACATTTTGGCCCTTGGTTTACGCACATGTTAAATAAGTAAACTAAAATCCATTGGATATAAAACCCACTTGCTAAAAATAAAATCAATTCAGCAACAGCAAGCATGCGTGCATGCTTCAATTTGTCTAAACCTATTATGTATATTTTAACAATCCCGGTGCCTAAAAAGACCTGTGGAGTTTTATTCAACGTGTGATGATTCAGGTGACTGAAATTTTATCTTGATCTCCCTCCATTTTGATACTTTATAAGAACGAACTTTTAGCTTCAGAATCGAAAGCTTAACATTCAATTGCGTCAACCATTTAATTAAGAATTAGATTCTTCCAATCACGCAATTTGACGATCGCTCAGCAATATTGTCAAATACGTTACCATATACTGCTAATGTTCTAATTTACCTTTTTGATTTTCTATACGTAAACACTATTTTCAACGTTACACTTATAGTTTGCCTATTTAGGCAGCTTTTGTTAGGATTTATATGTTTAGCATTGAAATCGGCCGTGCATACAATTAATTTCTCCAAGGATAAAATGCATCAAATATTTTCGGATCAACTGAGGTTAAATTTGGACGTGCACTTTGGAACGGAGTACGAGATACCGGGACTTGCAGTGAAACGTTTGACCCAAAAACTTTTGCTAGTAAACTGGATCGTATGTCAATCAATTAAGACGGACGAGAAAAATCGTTCAGTCGACAACTCGTAACTCGATGTCAGCACATGTTTATCATTTTTTTTAAATTTGTGGTGAAATTATTGTAACGGCTGAACATTCGTGTGTAAGAATAAAGTCAATTTCTTCTTCTTCTTCTTCTAGACAATAATTTTATTGAGATGCAATATCCAATATCCATGTTATAAGATATTTGTATTGTTACATATGATCAAATCGATATTAAAACTATTCCAAATTCCAAATCAACATTCTATTTGAAACAGTGTAGCGGGATGCTTCCAAAATACTGGTATGCTTCTCGAAAACGTTGGCGTAGATCTTCAACTGTAAACGTGGAATGTATTAGGTTAAACGAGAAATTCCTTGGATCAAATTGAATAAAAAATCAACCGTGAATGGAATAATATATTTTGAACAAAATATTGGCATATATTTGTCAGCACATTCTCCTAAATAATGTGAAATACACTCGGATATTGAGGCTAAGCATCCGTAATCAGAAATTTAATTCAAACAAATTGCTATATATATATATATATATATATATATAATTGTAAACAATTAGCGCGTGTATGACGTCGTTGTATTGATTACGTGGTCAGTGTGTAAATTGCATATTACCAAACGCATCTAACCATTGAAAAATCCCTGATGATTCTCCTGGATCGTCCATCTCCATTTCCAATGATGAATGTAGTGAGGTTTGATAGGGTAATCAAAATGAAGCAAGCGAACAACATTGTTACTGAAGGGAAAGCATTTTTCTTCATTTGGATTGCGAATCAGCCAGGTTGCAGGGCAGCATTCGATAGAGCGATCGAAGTAAACTTGTGTGTTCCAATGACATGGTAGCTTGTAGTATATTTGTGGTGAATCATTTATCATCTGATTGATCACTGTCTGTTTTATTTAAAATAAAATAAAATGAAGTCAACTTACGAGTAACAATTGAGAAGGTATATTTTTACATTTGACATTGGAATTTGGGTTACGATATATATTTATTATATATTTGCTGACATTGGACACGGTAATTGATTATGCGATTGCAAACAAAATTGGGCTATCATATCATTTGGAACATACCATATAACATCATCTAATTTAACATTTAATAGACCTCATTGTATTAAGGAACCTTTATTGTATAATAAAAAAAACATTTAAAAGATCGATTTTCATAATTAGGAAATATTTTATTACGAACAAAAAACATTCACCCCATAATTGTATCTAAATACAAAATTATATGCATACGGGTGCATTAATTATTTACAAGGCACATAGAATGTAAAGTAAAGCATTTATTCTTTTATTACTCGCATACAAAATTTCCTCCTAAAATTTCATTTAGTCAGAATATCAAAACTTTCGAAATATTTACCGTCTGATATCGTCTCGTTGTCGATTGAAAGTTATATTTATTCACGTTAAGTAATACAAAGATTTTATCTGATGTGCTGTAAACCGGAAACGCTTATATTATAGTCATGGCTTATATAAAAACGCGCCTATTTGCGACAGACCTTTTCAGGCTGCAAATTCTCATTTCTCCATAGAACCTGCTAGACCGACAACTAAACTAAACTTTTTTTAATTTCTATGCGTATATCGTAAGCTTGGTATAACACTTCGATTACCTTTATGCTTGAATCTCGAAAATGCGATCATTCAAATCAGAGATTTTTCAATATTACTAAGTTGTTGATCCACAATAATACAATATACTCATAGTCACCTAATTATCGTGGTATTACTAGCAATAAATATATTGGTATCAATAATTATTGAATAATTTCTTGATCAGCATCTCTATTATTCCAGCAGCTCACCTGCTCTCCCATTGATAAATGCCGCTCTTTCTTCAATATATTACCTAATGTTTGTCGCTATTTTTCATCAAACGCCATATAGTTCATTCTGTCTAGGCGATATATATTAACACCATGTGGCTGAAAACGATTAAGGAAATGAGGCAATAATTTCTATATTAATCTTACCGATATAAATTATATTTAATAAAGAAAGAAAACTATTTGTTTGACAACATAAGCCTTAATTCCCAGTCAATTTGGATCACCATATAAATGGAAAGTTTATTATCTGATTTAAGTCAACGCGCATTTATTTAGCGATGTATTATTTTCACATAACATTGAAAAACTCAGCGTATTGCCGACGGTAAATTATAAAAACAACTATTTACACCGATTAAAAATAGAACGAAGAAACTAGGGATCAGGGGAACCCTCAAGTATATAGGCAGTCAAACAATGTTGAAAAAATGCTAGCAATTTTTGACAAAATCACCAAAGTTTCCGTGGAAAACATACAAAAAACGAATTACTAGCTCATTTTTTAAAATTGATTGATGAATCACTATTGTAGCGAGAAAGCTTTTTGACCACAATTCATTAATTGTTTCTTTCTCAATCAACTATTGATACGCTCTTACAGGAATCACACTGTTCCCTATTGGGAAGCATTCATCCGGCTTGGGTTCGAACGCCATACCAATGACCTTTCAAATGCAAAAGCTGATGTTATTGATTGATGAATCAAAATTTATGCCAAACTAACAGCGTTATGTATATTTATGCGAATTCGCACATGCATGCTTTCAAAATTCAACATTTTTTTGTTTCCAGAAGAATTATAGTTTCATAATAATCATTGAATCGTTAATATTCTTTCAATAAACTGAAATAAACAATAATAATGCCAAGTAATGTCCAGCTTTATAAATATGATGATTTAAAACGCCGATGCACTCAAATATTCAAGGAAAATTACATCCCAGCGTTGGGGTTTCAAATAGTTTCGCGAAGCACATTGCACTTACATTATAAAATTTTTGACAACGACCTATATATAGTATTTTGTTAGTTGAAATATATTTGAGTGTTTGCAAGCATGTCCGTATTCAAAAACTCTGAATACATGTTATTTTGATCATTTTCATATTTTGTTTAACACTGGTTGGAAGAGAATAAAGGGTTATGGGCATTTCCACTCGTAACATAAATCTCAATTTCCTGCAATTAGTTTAAATTTTGCATGACGGTGCATTTACTTAAACAGTAGTACACAATATTTGAACATGGAAGTCAAAGCTTGAAAATCGCGCCTTATGTTTTGTTAGCACGTTTGCATATTTGTGGTCAGATTTAAATTCGACAGTTTCTGAAAGTCCACCGCAGCTTAAACAGTAGCCAAACAGAATACATATAAATGACTTCACATTGATTGCTGTGATGCCACAGAGTGAGATAAATTGATTCGTTTTCCACAGTGTAATTTTCATTTTAATTTTATTCCAAAAAAGATATATAAAATCGATTGAATTACCGATATGCAGCACATTGTATATTTTTCTATTGGATCATATCTCTTCCTTAAAAGACGATAAGCCTTGAGCAGATAAATCGCTTACCATTTGACAACAATAAACAATAGATTCAATGCGGTTATTAAATGTAATTTCGTCCGTAAGGAGAAACGATATATATATATATATATATAATATATATATTATATATATATAGGATATAATTATATATATAATATATTAGAGATATTGGATTATGAAATACTCAATGCCGATTATATAAAAATTTAGGAAAAATAACTTTCCATTTTAATTAATGCTGGAGTCCCAAGTCTGCAGAAAACAAACAATGATTCAGGTATACCATGCAACAAAGATCCCATGAAGTTCCTCAAACCATATCAATACGGGAAATTACTTTTACTACTCAGGGGCATCGTGTGCCCGAATCGGATTATCAACAAGTTATTAGAAATAAATCGTAATTCATAGATGAAAGATATATATATAGGAGTTATCAACCCGGTTTTCCATAGCCGTTATTATTTGCTTATTTAAGCTTAGAAGAATATGCGAGTGAGATGAGCAGTAAAAGCAACGCGACACCTGCGAAGTATGGCGACCGGGAACTCCTTTTCTTTTAGTTGACAAAGTTTCCGCCAAACCATGTATTCGTTGATAGGCATTTCACTTAGTTAATCGACCCCTGGCGAATTTGGTAAATTTTGATATGGTATATAACGCTTGGAATTGAAGACAACTGAGTAAAACCTTGGTAAAGCATCTACGGTATCTTGGGCAAGGTGGGTCAATACATTAGGTGTTTGTACAGAGAAAACACCTGATGTTATCTTTGATCGTTCATTGACTATCTTGTAGAGAAGCTAAGGATTCTTTTCCATTCTCTCAAGCAGGTTACATTGGAATTGCATGCGGACTTCTCTTACAAGAGACGGGACTTTATTCTGTATCTTACAGAATCGCTTCCAAGTTGCTTCCGTACCAGACTTCTTTTGAGCTACCCAAGACTCTCGCTTAACAGCTAACCATTTCTTAGTTCTACTCTGAAAAACAAAGTGGCTGTTGTTGCTGCATTTTTGTGGTAGAAAAATCGAGTTTTGGCAAATCTTCAAATTCACATAATTTAGAAACGAATTGTAATGTGAGCGAGAATCCATTGGTATTTAAGGATTCAAGTTGTATTTTCCTTACGCATTTTGTCTGTTCGCTCGAACGTTTTGCACTACATACATAATCGAACAAAAGCAACACATGATCACTTATTCACACTGTGCCAGTTATTGTATATCTTCTATCACGGTTGCCTCAGGCGTTAAGACAAGGTCAAGCGTTGAATGTTGGTCAAGACTCCGCGCGAGATGGCTGGTTAAAGTAATTGTGCAGTGAGGCAATTTCTATAACTCCTTGAATTTATGTTCAATCGAATCCAGGGAGTGCTCACCTCTTAAAAACAGATGCGGGAGAATAAAATCGCCAATGATCAGCAATTGCGTAGTTTTGCATCTTGTGATGTGTTGCACGGATTCGATTAGCTTATTATTCAATTAGCTTTAGGATGATGGCGAGCGGTAAATGATGCCGATCATACATTCATCACCATTGACTAGTCTTACTGAACACCACATGGTATCAAGAAAGCTGATGTCAGGATGATCGCGCTGAGCTCTGGGATAGATTGTCTTTTCATGTTTGGACAGATTAAATATCCCAAATGCATGCAAACCGTGGAATTTCTACACACGTGTGATGAACATCCATTGTAGGCTTCAAGAGAAAATGCAGTTTGAAAAAAACATACTAACTTTAGAACAAATTACCAGGAAATCGTGTTTTTTAGTGATTATAATCCGTTCCTGCCGATTTTACTTGATATCTGGTTTATTGAGAGATAAATTGTGCATAATTCCTGTTATAAATTTCAGCATTTGCGATCAGAGGAATAAACTTGTTCTAACTACATTGCAATCGCAAATCTGATCTGGTCAAATTACGTAAGATTCTTATTTTCACTTATATATGTAAATTGATGAGTGGTATGATAAATAATCGAATTCCAAGGATTTCAAAGATTATATGATATCCACTTAGGTATAATTGTAAGAGCATTATAACCTGAGAATCGAAAACCCGAAATAATGAGACCACACGACAAGGTTAATATTACAGATAACCGTGTAAGTTAGATTTTAGTAAAACCCATACGCTCCAATTATGTCGCACGTGAATTTTTCAAATGCATGAAATTGAACGCAAAACATATCTTCGACATTTAGGCTCACATTTTCTGGCGTGAATTTTTCAAAATGCCCCCATAATTCATGTATATTTGCGTTAAATATCACATCAGTGTCAACCAGGATAACCTGAAAATTGAAAAAGTAGAAAGAATACATGTTATACATTTGTTGATGAAACCATCATTATGTTAATCAACGTTTTTATAAACCAGTCCATTAAAAAATTCCTAATTTTAATAATTAGTTTGTACACTATGTTGATTTAGCAGGTGTGAATATTTGCTTTCTTTATAAGAATTAAAAAATACCACGAGTTTATTACGCTTGGTTAGTATTGACTTTCATTTTCTGGGTCAATATATTATGTATAATGAACTAATATTTACCTTTGTAAGGTTTGGAGGTAGAATATTCTGCATCATTAACTTGAGTAGCGGGGTGACTCCAGCGTAATGACCGTTCGGAATTTCGCTTAACTCTCTCTGAGAATAAAGAATATAACGTTATATTTTAATCGAAATTTTATTGAAATTTTTTTTGTTTAATTTCATTTTAAAATCCTTATAACATAAATAAATAATATTGGAATATCATGTGAAAAAATAAAAAAAATGAATTTTTCCAAAGAATAAATTTATATTTTAAATATAAATTATACTGCAAACAAAACTTCACAACGTCAATCAGTAATGGTGACATGTAAAATATTATATTATTATAGTATCAATTTACAATCCTCTCAATATACAAGAATTTTTACCCTCGACCCGATATACATTTTTGTGGTTCTTTTATAGCATAGCTTTCAAACTGTATATAAACTATAAATAAATCTATTTATATATGTATATATATATATATTCACTAATCGTTAATAAATGTTACTTGCTCAAATATTTCTTATCAAGATCTATATATATATATATATATATATATATATATATATTAATATATATATATATCTATATATATATATAAATAAATTGTCGAGATACATTGTCAATAATTATGATTAAAGTGTTCACACTTACAAGGTGCATGTCAACAAGGTAATAGCGTACCATAAGTGCTTGTAATTTCCATCGATTTAGCATTGAACGTGCTGGCGGGAATGAATCCAAATCTGTTAAAATATGCGAAGCGACACCAGCGGGTGGAATAAATTTCAAACTTCGACATTGTTCAATATTATCGAGAAACTGTTCGCATTCTGGCAATTTTCGATTCAATCTTCCTTGGTAATAAAACATGCTTTTTAACATCGTTTCGGAACGTTTTATTGTTCCGCGTCCTCGCAGCAAGAGTGCCAGATTTATGTATTGTTTATAAGCAAAACCGATTCCTGTAGAATTTTGATCTAATATGGGCTGTTAATAAGAATAGATTTATAAAATGTTTTCAATATTGTGTCCGAAACAGACGAAATTTGAATATTATTAGTATAGATTGTGATAAATACCGACAATATAAAAGTCGATTATGAAAAACATCATTTACTGTGATATAGTATACATTGTAAGTTTTATATCTATATATTTATCATAATCTATAGGTGAAATAAATTTAAAATAACTTACCATATTGTGTCCTATATTTGTCAAATTTAAATATGTTGTTAACAATACTACAATTACTATCGATGCAAATAGGACTCCCACAAATTTGTATGCAACCATTTTTTTCTCTGAAATGCGAAAACATGTTTTTATTTACCAATTTTTATGACATTAGTTTAATTTGGTGTTCTAAGGATAATATGAACATGATCATAATATAACTTCACACGTTTAGTGTAAAGATATTACCGCACAAACATTTTACATGTAGGAGTGCATGAATAATTAAACAATGTATAAAAACGGAGGTAAAACATGGGAAACTTATGGGAATAGTAATACCGAAGGTCAACAATCGAATGACATATAAATATATATAGTTAAATGGAAGAAATATGGATGTCACATAACGAATACATATGAATACTCATTTAAAAACATTTAAAAAAAACCTTATGATGTTCATGTGTATCCTGGTAAAACGTTTTTCTAATGATTATAATAAGCATCAATTCATCAATTATAAACATAACCCGGCAGGAGAACATGTTGCTATTAGATCAATACATGTGAAATGCACCTCACAAATAGACAGGTGGTTAGAATGTCAGAGCTCTCGAATCTAGACGAAGAAATTACAATGAACTTGATAAGAAATATTATTTTTATAATGAATCAAATTAATTCAATAGCATGAAACAAAATGAATATTAAATAACAAACAAATGAATGAATAATGAATAA
>JACCGJ010000607.1:16844-38319 GCA_013407085.1 Atriophallophorus winterbourni | reverse complement strand
GCGGCACTTTCCTGGATCAGGCTTGTGCTTTCATACCATACCATACCGTTGCATTTATAATGTTAAGCTTATAATTACTCCTTCACCTTATATATATTATATACTCTGTTTCTTGTATTCGTTTTTATTGTCTCGCATTTCAAACAGGAACAAACCGCGGTTGAAGATGCTGCAAACCTCGGTCCTCGCACGTTTTTGCCCAAATGGAATCACGAGGCATTTTTTGAATTGTTGAAAATCCACGTGCTTCATCTCACCCAGGTTCGCGTGTGGTTTTATTATCAACTTGCTTGTTTGAGCACCCCATTTCATCGTCTCGTGACTTGCATACACACCTTCTTGTGGTTCCAGGTGGACACGTTTCTTGCTCGTGAACTTGGTGCAGGTCACATCAACGCCACGACATTTGCCCTCGATCTGTTGGATCATTACGTGCTACCTTGCCCAGCGGGTAGCAGTGTCGGGGCCGCCGCTTTGGCTGTCGCGGATTACGCGAGATCCACCTTGAACGGCACCATGCCAAGTTATCCCCCAATGGGATCAACCCCCTTGCTACAATCCAGACGGGAGTTCACGGTTCTCAATGAATATGACTTGTGGACCTTGTTGACTGCGATGCGTGTTCGAGTGAACGCGATGAACGCCCTGTTGCCATCGCGACCATCCGTGTTAACCGATCCATTGGGACTGCGACTTCGTTTGTCATGTGCTCGCGTTCGAAGTCTTCTCGATTTGGGTTTGATGGAACACTCTGTGTTGTTCTCCACGAACGTCGCTCCACCGCCAATCGCCGCTTTCTATTCTGGATGCAGTCAAGCGAGGGAATTCGATGATCCTCTCAATTTGCAGGTTAGCGTGTGTGTGTGTTGAAATAATCGTTTCTCATGTGAACCGTCAGCATCAATCATGGACGGCATTGTTATCCTGACTAGATGGCACTCATCTTGTAAACTGCGTTATTTGTTAAACTATGATTGAACGTTCAAATCACTCACGTGAAGGTTCAGGTTCTGCAGCTTTTGCAATGACTAAACAGTCCGTTTCGGGAGGAACAATCTCTCCCGCAGCGCTGACAACGAAAGTCAGAACTCGGTTGTATTGCGTCAGTTGCACGCCGACGGCGTGATCTGCGTTCAGCAGCCAAGAGCTGTATTTGCTCCTCCCCGGCTTGCAGTCGACGCTTTACAAAATGCCTCCAATGTGAGCGGTCAAGAGCAAGTTCTTCCCAGCCTGCGGGGTCAATGTCAAGAGCTTTCATATCTCTTTTGCAAACATCTTTGTACCGCAAGTGCGGTCTGCCCAATGGTCGACTTCCAAATTGCAATTCACCATAGAGTAGATCTTTCGGAATACGACCATTTTCCATTCTGTAGACATGACCAAGCCACCGCAGGCGGCGCTGTCGTAATAGCGTGAACATGCTCTGTAGACCAGCTTTTGAAATCACTTCAGCGTTAGTCACTCTGTCCATCCACGATACGTTCAAGATACGATGGATGTTTCGTAGATGGAAAGCATTCCGTTCTTCCGTTCGTGTCTTGCGTGGGTGGTCCAGGTTTCACTGCCGTACAGTAAAGCATTTAGTACGCACGCGCTGTATGCCACATATAGTATACATGCGAATATAGTCTCACTACCATGTGCTGTTCTTTTTTCTTCCTCATATCTGTCTAGCCCTGGGCAACCTGACAGTATCTTAGCCCACGTGCAGTCTCTGACTGTGCGGCACTTTGCCTGAATCAGGCTTGTGCTCCCATACCATACCATACTCTAATCACGCTGCATTGTAATTTTATTTACCTTCAGGAGAAAATCGAACTCATCATGCGTAACTGGTTCGAAATCTTTTCCGGACCACGACAGCGTGATCCTGCATCGATCGACGGTCTGTTAGCTCAACTTGCGCAACTCGGTGTTCTATCCAACATTGATAATTTCACTCGCTTTCTACGTCTGGCCACGACGTTTGTGTTGGAACGTGCGTTAAAGTATCTGCGGCTTCAGGAACAGCAGAGTTTGCAACCGGGCTCGTCGCAACAACAACCGCAGCAACAGCAGCAAGCTCCTGGATCAAAGGTGTTGTTCTGCACGGAAATCGATGCGTGCGCACGTTTAATCAGTATCATTATCAAGCGGAGCGGTGAACAATCCGAACAGCCGCACCTTAAGGTGAGTATTTTAAACGCAGCATTTTCTGGTTGTACAATCCTAGTACTGTGAGGAGTAGTGTATTTTCAATGACAGTTATTGTGATATCGAGCGATTCACGGGGGTCAAGTGAGCACTGTGCCACCGCTCATCAATAGCGGCTGAGCGCTTTCGTTGACTGGGGTTTGAGACATTCTCCCTAGAATATATCATGATAATTGCATTAGTGTTCAATTATTGGATTGCTGTTCATTTTCGTTCTATGTTCGTGTGTTGGTAGCGTACGTGAACACCCGAAACGGGCTAGTTTTGTGTTTGCAATGGCTTGCCGAAATACCTCCAAGTTGGTGCCAGCTGGGTGGGCTCGGTTCCCCGAGCTCAGCGAAAGGTTCGGCGGTGGTGTCTGAGGGTGTGGTGGGTTTTCGCCTGGCAAGCGTTCTCCCTATAAAAAGCCACAAAAATCCAATGATGACCTCATGACGCGGCGGATGTGACTCGCCGCTCCAAAAGTCACTGCCCGTTGTCCTATCCAAGGACATTGTATGGTGCACAGGCAAAAACTGAAGTCACCAACCTATCAACGGGGTTATCGGGCTCCGAACTGGAAATTCCCAGAAAAAGGGCGTATGAACCGCTTCGTCGGTCACCGGCCACCGATAGGTGCGAACCTCTCTCGCTCCACTGCCTTGTGGGTAAAGGCTCGGGGTGGGACCCCCTAAACGAAATCTTCCCTACTTCGGTGTAGGCAACCGGGTAGTATCATGCCTACGTTCAACGATGACAATGATGACAACGCTTTGTACCCCCCTTCTCGCTTTGTACATTTCATTGTTTATGTTGAACGGCACTATATCTGTATCAGATTGTGCAAATATAATAAATATAAGAATAATATAATAATATAATTTTGCAGGGGGTGCGATCGAGTCCTCATCGTTATGATGTACAGCATTACAATGGTAGCATGTACCGAGTGCTAAACTACTACCATACAACCATGACCTGTTGAAGATATTGAAAAGTTGGGGAAGGGCGGGCCCAAAAGCTATTGAACTCCTGGAAGATTAGGCATAGTTACACTGGGACATACGGGCATTCAAGCAAGTGTTGTGAACGAGTATAGCGAGATCAGCATGACAGCTTCCGTGCCACTGTCACGCATTATAGCAAACTTTCCTCGCCACTTCACTTGACAACAGACAAAATTGTAGCTTACTTGAATTTGTTTTCCGAGCTTGTTGAGTTTGCATCGGACGTTTCGTTGCCAGACTAGGCAACACCAGCGATTGTTGGCAAATTGACTGCTCGAAGTGGCACTGACGATGCTATTTGGCCGGCCGACCATTGGTCAAGTGATTGGCTGCCTTTTCGGTTCTTCGTCTCAGTCGCATCCGCGCGTAGATGTCGTCCAAGCTCAAGTGTTCGTTGATCGATCGTTCGCCGGAGTGGTGCCAGGCTTCGATGAACTCTCGTGCTGCTTTGTTATTAGCTCGGCCCAAGATGTGGCAGTTATGCCAGTCCATCTTGTGATTTTCGTTGTCGACGTGCGTTGATATGAGAGACTTAGTGTCGTGACGTCGTACGGCTAGTTGATGCTCATGGATTCGAGTTTTGCCAACAATCGCTGAAGATGTTGCCTAGTCTGGCAGCGAAACGTCCGATACAAACTCAACAAGCTCGGAGAACAAATTCAAGTAAGCTACAACAACGACCCGAGCTACAAATATTCCAAACAATACTAATAATCATACAAAATTAATCAAACACTACAACAAAGCCACCATTGAGACTGATTTTGAGTCATCATTATCACCATGGACATTGGTACATTAGTAGCACTACCAAGTGCTTTACTGCCATATAATCATGGCACTGTAAAAACATCTATAAGATGTAGAAGGGTGAGACCTTAAAAGCCACTGAACCCATAAAAGATCATACATGAGCAATATCATTAAAGTTAAATAACTACTGTGAATTCGCATCTCTTGGACCCAAATCTGTGAGACGGATCATCCCAACTGCAACTGCAATCGGGTGCTGAGTTGGTTGCTACCGCTCCAAGCGAAAACTGTTCACACTCTCTGCTTGGGCGTGCACTAATACATTACTTTTAGTCCGATACAGGTTAAATTAAGCCTTACCGACAATGAGCTCTTTTCTTTTATCTTTCTGGGTCTGGGTCATCTGAGAATATTTTATCTTTTTTGTTGTACAGTCCATATAAATAACACCTCGTTAACTTGGTTGACAGCATATATTAAGCTTCGTGTCGAAACACTGGCTCTCACTGCTATCATCCATTTCTAATAGTTATCTCGATTTTAGCAACCTGCAAGTCCACGTTTGGTCTCTAAATGTGCGGCGTTGCTTTGTAATATCATGCATTGGGTCACGTTTTACGGATGCCGGACCACCGACTTCCGAAACAGATTCTTTTTGCGACACCACATCCAAATTGGCGTAAATCTGGGGTGGCCAAACCGTCACATGGCATAAGCAGTTAAAAACCCTTACTAGTAACCTTTCCAAAGTCGACGCAGCGCGTCTTCCAGGCTGGTGTCCCCGCGATCAGATATCGCAATGGTTAGTTACGCTTCAGGATATGTCCCGAAACCGTGTTCAATGGCGGTCTTGCACTAAGCATCTTCTTGGAGTGTTTGCATAACCTTGTATGTTGTCAAGCGGAGTGACGAGAAAAGCTTGTTATGATGCATGACAGTGAAAGCCGCAAGGAAGCTGCCGTGCTGATGTTGCTCTACTCGTTCACGAAACTTGTTTGAATGCATGTTCCATTCGAGGTGTAGGCACCTCTACCCCGTTTGTTTGTGCTTACTCTTCTATAGATTCCGTAGCTATTTAAGTCCCACCCTTCCCCATCTTTCAGGATTTTACTTTTTCATGGTTGTGTGGCAGTTAAGCGTTCGGTACGCGCTACCGGTGTAATGCTGTCTGTGATGATGATGATGATGATGATGCATTTATATACACGTGCCGTACTTTATTCCAGTTTCTGCCTTCATATTTACTCGCATGCTTTTCATCATGACCTAGACACAAACTCATAGTGGTTTTCGTTACTTCTCTATTGCAGTTTACCTTGATCAGCAAAGTGTTCGGCCTCATAACCGGCAATCTATTGCAAGAGCACGAAGTTCGCCGTGAATGGTTCCACGCGATGCCTTTCGAACGTCTTCTACTCATGTTATTCTGTGAACTTCACGCGCTGTGTCTCCCCACCAGCCGTGCGGATGATCAATACGATGCCACTCGCAACCCGGAGAGTCTTACCCTGAAGCAAAATATGCCCCTGCTAATGTGCCACATTCTTCACAGCATTCGTCCCGAAAAGACCGCCGCGTTCGCCTACTCGTGGGTTGAAATGATCTCACATCGCTGGCTTGTTGGCCGACTTCTTTCCCCGTCAACCCCACCCCAATTGAAATCGATCAATCAACCCATGTACGCGCAATTGTTGGTGGATCTGCTCAAGTTCCTCGGTTTCTTCCTCCAGAACGCCATTATGCCGAAATCGATCCAATGCTTGTATCGGGCCACGCTGCGTTTGCTTCTGGTCTTGATACACGACTTTCCGGATTTTGTCGCGGACTACTATGCCTTGTTTTGTGATGTGGTTCCGCCGAATTCGATCCAAATGCGAAATCTTATTTTGTCTGCGCTGCCTAAACGTACGATCCCCGTCTCTGACCCGCTTCAAGTGAGTGACCGGGACTTTTCGCCAATTCGTTCATGCTACCATGCTTGATCACTTTCGACACTTATTGTCAGCTGCTCGGTTATTTGTAGGACAGCAGCAAGCCCATAGTCCATTGACTTACATGGCTCTTGCAGTGACAGAGTTGTGCAAATGTGCGGTACTTCTTTACCGCTGATTCTGAGCTACACACGGAAACCCGCTGGAATCTCAATGGCGTTTTTTCGTCTTCGACCGTGTAGCACTTTGCCTGGCTTTAGATTTGTGATATCATACATGCATACTTACTTTACTTTACTTTTTTACTTTTGTGCGACTATCCTCCTGGAGGATGAGTCGGCTTCAATGAAGGTTCTTGGGGATTTGGTACAAAGTGGCGTCCCCAGCACCACTCGGCGTTTGTTCGAGTCAGCTTCTCTAGCCTTTGCACAGCCAAGTGCGACCTGCAAGGCAGCAGGGAGTTGCCAGAAATAGGTGGTTTACTAGACTCTGTTTCAGATTTTTCCTCAGGGTTTTCTCCCGAAGCCTTTCCCCGCGATCGGGTATACCGCAAGGCAGCGGAGGTTTACAATCAGGGTTTTCCTTCCCTTAAATGAAATGAGCTCAATCTGCCCGAAGCAAACTGGTTTTCAGGCGCCAGTCACTCGCCCTCGCCCCTTCTCCTGTTGGTAGAAGCAGTTCCGCCGGGCTCGGGGAGCCACTCGTGCAGGCCAGAAGCTGGACTTGGTTGTCAGAGGCTATTTGAGACGCGTGCCATAGGGGGCATTTTATAAACAGTGTGAGCTTATCCCCACTGCCACCCCCGGCTATGACAACCTTTGGAACCGATTTTGGTGGATATTTCGTGCTAGTTCGTGTATTGTATAAACGTTTATGACGTTCATTTGTTTTACTCACGTATTTTTCTACAGGCTCCACCTGTGGACAACTTGGCCTCGCTGGAAGATCCCACCGGGTATTGCATGGATGCGGGATCTCGTCTCCCCGAGCCAATGCGTCTAGAATTAGATGCTTATTTGGCCAGCCGTGCCCCGGTCAAGCTTCTCAGCGAATTGGTGACCATGTTGCGCCGAGCCGATGACATTGTACCACCTCTTCCCCCGCCACAATTCGCTCATCATCCACAACAACAAGCGAAACATCAGCAAGCGCTGGCCGCTTACGCTGCCGCCTTGGCAGCCAACGATGGTGGTACCATGCCGTCGACGCTTAAAGGTGAGGACAAGGAGGAGATCAAGTCTACCAACGATGCTGAGGATTCGACAACAGCTGACGCGGGAGATCCACAACAACAACAACAAACCTCTTCCACCACTCGGTCATCGGTTGGTTCAACCAGTTCGAGCGCGACAGCTGCGGCGTTGTTATGGGGCATGAGAGCCACGCAACAGCTAGCCACGTTTGGCATCTCGGATGGAATGCATTACAATGTGGAGTTGATGACCAATTTGACTCTGTACGTGTGTATCACCGCGATTAGGAACCTCAGAGAAAAAGGGATGCCTCTTAATATGGCCACAATTGCACACACACCTCAGATGGACATCATTCAAAGTCTGGTGCTCAACTTGGACAATGAAGGTGAATTTTTTGACTCCCTCGTTATATGTGCTCACTCGCGAAAATCATTATCCCTGGATGAATACGTGTTTTGTTTTGTTTTTACAGGCCGATATTTGCTTCTGAATTGTATGGCCAATCACCTCCGCTACCCGAACTCACACACCTATTACTTTAGCTACACCATCTTGTACCTGTTCTCGGAGCAATCGAAAGAGCAGGTCAAAGAACAAATCAGTCGTGTGTTGATGGAACGACTGATTGTCAATCGTCCGCATCCATGGGGACTATTGATGACGAGTGCTGAGTTGCTGCGTAATCCAGCCTATCGGTTCTGGGAGCATGAATTTGCACGGTGTAATCCTGAGATTGAAGGGTGAGTACGCTGGCACTGGGTGCTTCCTAGATGAATGGTCATATTTCAACGTCATCTCGGCATTCGCGCTGATCCCTGTTTTATAATTGTATATCATTGGTTTCGTCTGCTTACTACATGTGTACGGGCTGCACATCCTGTTTTATTCACCGACCGCCACAGTAGAGATAATGACGTCCTCTCCCTCTCTCGCCATGCACGCAAGTATGTATGTGCTGATTGCCCTCAAAAATGGCCTTGAACTTATTTACTCATGCCGCACACACCAGCTGTCCTTACAACATTACGGCTGTACTGCTGCTTATCTTGCTTTATTATTTATTTATCACTTTAGTTTTTATCGGGCTGCTGTCATGTGTTTCCATGCTGAAACGCGCTGGATTTCACTACCATTTTCTAGTTTTTTCTCTTTTTCCCTCCATATCGTCTAGGCCTGTGCAACCTGACAGTCATCTCAGCCCACTGCCGTCTCTGACTGTACCGGCAATTTGCCTGGATCAGCGTTTGTGCTTTCATTCATACAGACATACTATTTTTCAATAACAGTCTACGCGAGCAGGATTTTCTAGAGGCGGTCATTCTTTGACTGTACTAAATTTGCGTGCATTGATGTTCAATCATGTGGTACTGTACCGTGCTAAGTTGATTTGCGACTGGTAGTGAGCTGCGACTGGAGTCTCATTGCCACTTCTATTTTATCTCGTATCTGTCTAGGCATGAGCAACCTGGCATTATCTTGACTCACATGCCGTACTTGGTCTTTATCATTGCTTTGCTTGGTGATGATCCGGTGTTCCTACAGAATGCCCTGAACCAGCTAGCATTGGAGGCGTCTAGGTACGGATTGCACTTAGCTCCAACTAAGTGTAAGGTTCTTCTTCAAGATTGGGAGGGGTTGCAGCCCACTCTGACGGTCGATGACCTCAGTCTGGACTGTGTGGAACAGTTCACCTATCTTGGTAGCTGCATCACGGCGGGAGGAGGGCTGGAAAGTGAGATCGGCTCTCGCATTGCGAGAGCTCGCTTCGCGTTCACTAGTCTAGGTCATCTCTGGAAGCGGTCTGACGTGAGTTTGAGACTCAAGGGGAGAGTTTACCTGGCCTCAGTCAGGTCGGTCTTGCTTTACGGGTGCGAGAGCTGGGCAGTACGCGCAGGGGAGCTCCGGCGCTTGGAGGTGTTTGAACATCGATGTTTACGGAGGCTTGCACGAGTGTGGTAGCAACACCGCACTAGCAACGTTGAAGTGAGGCACCGTGTTCTAGGTGGGGACAGCCTGATGCTATGAGACCTGATCGACCGTTCCCGTCTCCGCTGGCTAGGGCATGTCTTGAGAATGAAGCCTGAGCGCCTACCCTTCCGCGCGCTGTGTGTCGGTTGGCCAGGCTGGCGGCGGAGTTCAGGTGGACAACCTGGAAGAAGGCCTTAAAACGCTTGACGTCGGGTTTAGCTCGGGTCGGACGAACGCGGCTTCCTGGGTTGGGTCCAAGAGATAGTGAGTGTCTGTGGCTTGATACGCTGTTGACGATGGCTGAGAACCGGCAACAGTGGAGAGAGTGCATTCTATTTTGTGTTCCCCCCTCAAATTTGTGGAAAAAAATCAAAAAATCGACATGTGGAACAATGGACAAAAAATTCCTCCTCATATTGTACCTTTTTTCTTTTTCTCGTGCATTGCCGGGTGGCACTTTTTCATTTTTAAATGATTGTGTAAATATATATATATAAATATATATATCAGGCTTGTACAAAAATACAATTTGCGTACAATTTATGAAGGTTTGACAAGTTGCCACCCGGTGAGCTAATCTCGTTAGGAGTCAGGTTCACTACTCCAGGGTCCATGGGATGTTGTGGCAGTTATCCCGCTTAGTGTTGGTCGTTAATATCTCAAGCCCACTTATGTTCGTTGTGAGTGCTATCTAATGATGTTTTTTATTTAGAAAATTACCTCACTGCGTTATCATACTTTCCAGCATTGTTACCATTGTGGCCCGAAGCTGCATACCAAACTTTCAAATCCCCACAACCGTTAACCCGCCCACCACGCAGCCGTTGCGTAGTGTCGCTCCTTTGACACCTACTACTGCGCAAACCAACTCCGTGGACTCTCGTGCTGGTCAAAGTGCTTCCGTGTCTCGGGGTGGTGGGACTGGTGCTGGTGCTGGTGCTTCTGGGAACGCTCCCGATGGCGCATCGGCTGCCTCGACGCGTGCAACTCGCGCCCAACCAACCAACAGTTTCATTCCCGGTTGAGAGTGTTCGCCGAATAATCACTGTTGCCCGTACATACTCCACCCGCTGTTTTCACCCATGTTTTGGCTGTATTGCTGTGCTGTTTTTTTTCGTTTTCCGGTGTGTGTGTGTGCATGCGTTTTTCATGTTCGGCTACATGAACTTGTCTGTTTTTGTAAAGCCGCTCTTTTTACACGGAACAAGTCAGGTATAGAATTATTTTTTGCGTATATATATACATTTTTTTCCGAAACGGTTCAATAAATTTCATTTAATGATGCTGTTGATTGTTTGTTTATGATTACTAAAACTGCGACTGGACCTTAGCTAGCTATACTGAGTGGTGCCTTTTGGTGCCAGCAAGCTACTCATACCAGGAAGGTCGATGGATAGAGGTCAGACAAACTCAGTCTCAAACCACTGCCTCATGGTTCAGGCTTTTTAGCCAAAGGCTCCGTGTAGGGGCCCCTAAGCTAACTCCCTACTTCGGCCTGGGCAAACGGGTAGTATCACGCCCACGAGCAAAGCTTGGCACTTTGTCTGGCTCCAGACTTGTGCTTCATGATGTTGATGATGATGCTGACTAAAACGTTGAGCCATACATCTGGATGGGAACGGATAATCATTGTCAATTCCTTTCGTTTGGTGTGCTCATAGAAAGTTTCCGATTTGTCGCTTTAAATTCGGGTTGTTCGGAAAAACTACGCAACTGACCTACCTCATCAAAGTATTTGAAAATATTCCAGACCGATCGGGAGTCCATAATCATGAAAATAAAGTTTGCAATGAATCGGTTATAACAAGTTTTTGGTAACGTTTCGCTTCTGATAAGGATTAACGGACATCACACCTAATACGCACATGATTACGTAAGCAGTGTGTCAGCAGACGCTGACCTGTGCAATTAATAAACAATTAGGCATGAACACAGCAATTAGGAGGTGTGATCAATTGTCTTGATCTCTCCTGTCTAGCTTAGTGAACTCAGGATTAGTCAAGAGAATGCCATTTAAACCTGAACACTTCGTACCGACACCCTTGGTCTGACGAAGCTTCTGTGTTCAGAAGCGAAACGTTACCAAAAACTTTATTTTCATGACCTACCTCATGTTGCCCAGTGTCGCGTCAGAGAACATGAACTTAACTTACGCTCTTGAAACTAAAACGCGTTTCTGTTAAGCTATGTGGTTGTGGGGTGGTCCTTTGAGGTAATAAGATCATTAATCCTTGGCCATTATTCCTATTTCAGGGTAAGGTTGGGTGTTCTATATACTGGACGATTGTCTAACGCCGTGCAATTTATTCTAATGACCGGCACTAGCCTCGTAACATGCCCTACACGAGTCATGTCTGGAGCGAATCACACTTGGCCCTTGCGGCTGCGAAAATCCCTGTAGCACGCTTGAATAGCAGCCTCTCGTCTGGACTATCTCGGTGTCAAATGGTCTTTATTACTGTCGTTCATGAGTTGCCTCACACGATGAAGATTGTCGCGCTAAAATATAAACTAGTCTGCTTAATAGGATATTCAAGGAGGGTCAATATCTATGTGCTGCGGAGGATTAATTCAGCTGTGGCGTAACTGGTTACAGAACAGTTCTGAAAACTCATCAACGTGATCCGTGTTAGTGCAATTAAATCTTTACTTAATTTTCGAAATTTGGTTTACGATGAACATACGGCCAAAGTGTTAGATGTTATACAGTGACTTGTGGGTTAGGCAAATTTTGACACACGAACATTCTTTGGATTTGGCTATATAACCTTTATGGATAGCAGTCGATTTGATGCTGGTATGATCTCTTTTAGCATTTAGCCCACTCGTGTGCTTTGGTGCTAACCGTGTTTTTTTTGCGTTTTTCCCATCTATCATGGCCGCCAGTAAACCCACCCATGATACCTACACACACATTTAACCTGTTGTGGCTCTTTAACCCAATCTGCCCACATTATTTGCCGCGCAAGCACTGATTCTTACTAATCTCCTAATGTTTGGCTGAAAAATTCCATCAATTCGAAAACAAAACCATCGATCCCGTTTTCGTAGGCTGATACATTTCGGTCTCGGGGTTCGAACTTTGCAGACAAATAACTGTAAGATGTTGAGTAAAACTGGATTCCAATAAAAACAGACAACTCGGTGTATCAGATTGTGGACCATGCCACAGACAAAATAGATCTGCGCCCCAATGAATCAACACTAGCTAGACCGTTTGATGTGTGAAAAGGCTACATGTCGCTGGTTGTCGTGGTTTGCGGATTCGTGGTCCCCTCGGTGACATTAGTTGTTTCGGCTGACTGGACCTCTTCAAAGCAAAGCAATTCGGTCAAGGCCACCGCGCTTCCAAACAGATACGATCCGAAATTCATACTCGCGAATATCTAGAGATTGAAAGAACAAAAAAATTGCACACGGTGATGTTGACCACGTGTTGGTAGCACTGTTATTAAAGGTAAATCAAGGTGTTTAATAATCTGACAAGCAGTTACCTAGGCAATGATAATGATGCAATTTAGTTTCAAGTTTGAAGGTTCTTTCAATGAATAATTTGATAGAAATCCGTCCTATTTAGTGATTAAAGTATGTAAGCTAGTCGAGTGTGTTTATGGTGTCTCGTCGTGGGAAAAGCTCTTGTAAGGCGTGGTTTTTACTGAAGGACTTTAAGATGCTCTTTTACTTTGCACGCTAGTTGACTGATGTTGTATTCACTTCATTTTTGAGCGAAGGAGGCCAGGAATACACATCGTATTCACTGGTAGTACTTCTGTATTACACCACGCTAAAATGATTTGTCACCGTTAGTGAGCTGTATGCGCAAACACATTGTAGTCTCACCACATTTTTTCCTATACGTGTCTTGGCCAGGGCAACGTAACCGAATCTGAGCCACGTGCAGTCTATGGCTGTACGACACGGTCTAAATAAGGCCTGTGATTTCATACATACATGCCTGACTGTGTTTTCAGGTACTGATTCGTGTTTCGGGGGACATTTCCACACAAAATTTCTCACACTCTTACACTTGGGTAGGAACAGTGCTATCCGGATCCGCATGCTCAAGTTTGGATGACGTTGAACTGAGCAACCTGTACAATCGTGTGGATAGAGTTAAACCCTATAGGCTTGAAAAAATCATATTTGTATTATTCCCCAGCACGACAAATTTTGTGTTGTCAGGGCTAGTATGTACCGTTTAGTTTTGTAAGGTTCCAGCGAATGCTATGAGTGCTATGAGTTGGGAGAATTTATCGAGCACGGGTCTTTTACTGTACCTTGGGGGGAATGTTCCAGCCTCCACGCGCTTACGCTTGAAGTGGTCTGCAATCGTTATTGGAGGCTGAGATTTGATTTGCATAGCATCATGTCAGTTGCTTCATGTTACAATATTGGTCTTATATCTGTCTAGGTCCGGACCACCTGACACTATCTTAGCCCACATGCAGTCAGTGACTGTATGGTACGTTGCTTGAATCAGTCTTGTGATATGATACATTCATCTTTTGCCTATACTTTAAATCAGTCTAAGCAAACCTATCGTGAAAAAATCGTCTAACTTTATGTTACCGCTCGTTCGTGCTGCATCTACATTCCAACACCGAAACTAATCCTACGGTATTAATCTGATAAGGCAAATCAGTCGCGGTGTGGGCACTAAAAGCTGGTCCTTTCCGGAGGCACTAAGTTGTAATGAACTAGAGGTGTTCACACCTTGTTCTTGTTTTTCAGGTCAGCGCCATTTTCAGAGGTTTTTTGCAATCTTTTATTTCAATCAGGTTCGTAGATCATGGATTGGACGTGATTATAAAGCATGCTGTTGATCATCGGTTGAATAGGGAGTTGAGTTTTCAGGGAATAAAAATATCAGCTATCCATAACACCGAGATACGCGCACCGCTTAAAATCCAATGTGAACGAACGTCACAACCGCGTCACTTCTGACACAAAGCTTCGTCAGACCAAGAGTGCTTCCTCTACCATGTTTCATGCAGTCTTTGTTCGGGTGACGTAGCTTCTGTCAACAAACTGCTCTTACCGATTCATTGCAAACTTTCTTTTCACAGCTACTAGGTTTTTCTTATTCGTGGTTAAAACGTTGTAGCATCACACTAATCAATCAAATGTGAAACGTTTAAACAAGAGAAAATCGATGCCACTGAGGTCGCTTGTGTGTGTCGGATCGCAGCGATGACGCACTTTGGCACAGTTTGAACAAAAGTTAACGTCCGTGTGAGCAAGATATTTGATACCGATCTGAAATCTATGGCCATGTAAAGAAAGTTTGCAATGAATCAGCTAGAGCAGTTTATTCGTCAGACCAAGAGTGTTAGTACGAACAGAGATCAGGTTTATATCGCCTTCATCTGACCAATCCCAAATTTCCTAAGATAGACAGGGCAGATCAAGATAACTTGATACAACCCCAAGCATGGTATGAACCGTATGCGTTAACAAAGCGATTGGGAAGAAGAACAGCATGTAATTCGAAGCCGTGTACATTTTCCACTCGAAACATTCCCCTTGCTTTTGAATACGTATAGAAACCCAGTACTCAGGGCAAGCTTGGGCATCATGGCTACAAAAGGACATCAAGCTAGCGACTCAGACGAATGGACTTGGGGACGCTTTCACAAAGGAGAATGAGATGCGGTATTATCCTTGCATACAAATTTCCCACTACTGTTTCCCATCACCTGGATAAATTATTCGAAATTCAAACTTCTAGCAGCAGCCAAGTTTATGGTTGCATGTTGGTTATTGTAAAGTCAATTGCTTTTTCAAACACAAATCTTGAAGCTGCTCAAGGGGATTTATCGCAGAGCAACTAAAACGACGGGCTGTCTTTTCGGCCTCCCTTATGAAGAGCGACTGGTGCATCTCAATTTCGATACTCCGAGTTCAGTCGGATTTAATCCTCACTTACAAAATAGTAAACTCAAAGTTTATTTATTTGACCGTGTATACTGATAAAACTATTTTCTTTCTTTTCTCGCACGCAAATAGACCTCTCAATTAGCTAATTCTTAAATGCTGAACTCATGCTTGCGATTTAGAATGGAGAAATTACGATGCGGCAAAACTTTCCGCTAAACTCACGTGATGTCCACTGAGTGAACGTGACCTATTCAAACACCGAATACAAGAGGATTTTTGATTGGAGTAAGTATCCGCCAATCAGAATATGTCCCATCTATGATTGTGATTGAACGCTGATGACCTTCGATATTGACCAATTGGATTAGAATTTGTTAAAATCAATTTAACTTCGCACGAAACCGGTCGTGGGGTGTTTTGTGACGGAAAAGCATGCAAATGAATATTTTATTCAACTTCGCATTAGTTGCATTGCTTCAAAAATGAGTGTGGTTGAGGTGGAAGCCACAAAAGATTTGTGTACACAGTGGGCCGTTTACCATAATGGGTAAAGCGAAATTCAGTTATTTTAAAAGATGGGTTGTGATCGGCTGGTGATGAGCGTTCGTAAGACGTGCACCCGTGTTATTCTGTACTCCGGAATGTTCGGATAACTTTTATACGTTTCATCCTATTAGTATGCTTTTTGGATATTTGTCTATCCATCTAGGACTTGCAATACATTGTATGAGCCAACAGGGGCTTTTCTACCGCTCGTTCGTTGATTCGGATCGATTTATGTTTTGCGTGTCTGAACAACTACATGGTGTTTACCACTATCGGAAACTACTCAACGGAATATTCATCGTGCAATTAATTTCACAGCATCGTCCTGTATAAGTGACAGAGAATTCACTGCTAAATCAGATGTCAAAAACTTTCATAGACCCCGTCACTTTGCGTCCATTAAACGAGGTACCACATGAAATGACCTTGGAAATATCGATTTTTGCGCCTTGATTTTTACTTTTGTTTGACATCGTAAACTAAAAACATCTACTAATAAACCCGATGTTCAAATATAGAGTTACAACACTATATTGTTCACTTTTAGGAGTCTTGAGCGCTTCACCCAGAATCACTCTGTGATGCTTTAATTTACACATCGTATTTCTTTGAAAGAATCCTATTTAACAATGGCATCCAAGCAAAACGGTGATTACCAGTTTACCCATTTTTCAAGCCTCACTGGACCAAATCTTACTTTCTGCACCTGATGACAGCAAATAACCAGAAACCGGTTTTGTTTTGTAGGTGTCGCGGTATATGAGAATGTTTTGAGTGGTAGCGTCCAGTCTGACACCTGTCGGAAATGCTCACTTTGGTGTCACGGAAAATCTGACAAATCATTGGCTCTGGAGTAACGATGAATTTTATTCCGCAGTTTTCATTTCACCCTTGTGCCTTCTCTACCCCATTACCTTTGAATTGATCTGGATCTGTTAATCATTCACAATGAGACCGTGGTGTATTTTGGGCCAAGTCAATTGAGTGTGCAACTTTGTGTCGATTCTACCATGTTGCGATCGAAATGTATCGCTCAAAATATAAACATCTTACTACTCATGCTAAATCAGTAGGTTGTAACCAGTTTTGTACATGCAGACTTACTGTAATGGCTCCACTGAATGGTTTCAAGTAGTCTTTCACGTCCACGGTAGATCCAAGGGATATGCAGTATAGCAACGCAGCGACCATTTGATAGGTCGTTTCCTGACATAAAATTTGGAAATATTGTAAGATGTGATGATATATATCATTTTATAATAGAGGCAAATTCGAACACTTCAAGATTTGAAATCTACTCAAACGTGTATTTGGGAAATTTTCGCCCAAGATATTCCCGAGGATCATGAATACATACTTGAGACTATTCATGGAATACGGTGTGCAGTCATGGTCTCCGTGGCTCAAGAGGGATGTGAAACTTATGCAGCGAATCTATCACCGCTCAACAAAACTAGTTCTCACCATCCGAAACAAACCATATAAAGAAAGGATAGCTCAACTGAATGTGTTCGATTTTCCCTATCGACGAATCAGAGGAGACCTTATCTTACCCGAACCATCCCTTACAAGATTTATTCACGCGAAGGGATACGAGAAATTATCGGACCCATGAATATGTCCTGGTCGTACCCCATTCCCGCCTGAACTGTAAAAGGTATTTTTACTCTGTCCGTGTCTGTTTTACTTGGAACAGTTTACCTTCAACCGTTGCTCACTCCACTAGCTTGCATGACTTTAAAACGAATTTTTATTGCATTATTCGTTTCCAGAACACTTATATACTGTTTAATCTATTTTCTTATAATGTTTATACACTTAAATTTCATTTTTTACCATCCTATGGTTGTTGTTAAGCTTGTTGCTTTTTAGACCATTAAAAACCTTGAATTAATTTGAATTACCTTGAATGTTGCATTTTCTACTTACACTGTCTTATGGGTTTACCAAAATCAATAGGAAAAACGGCCCTGATCATTTTTGGAATATTTTGTTTTAGGGCTGTGAGCGAGTGTGTATTTTAGCATTATTGTAGCGGGTGGGGTGAGATAAGTCGGTTTGTCGAAGGGTTTCATACGCAGGACCAATTATCACATTTCCGTTTGGTCGTTCAATCAATAACCAAGCTATACCCCTGCGTTGCACGCAGACAATTCGATTGTGTCTCGATGTCTCCCTGAGGTCAACCGTCTTATTCACCCACGAAACCCACAACACAAGAGAAAAGCGCTTATTACGCACAAGACCAATAACCACAACACTGATCTTCAAACGTAACTGTCTCCACCTGACGACGGCAAACAGCCAGAAACCGGTAGTGGATTGTGAGGGATGGGGATGTGAGCACCACTTTACTTTGGTCATCCATAAGCGCCTTGAGTGCTTGACCAAGAATCGCTTTGTGATTCCGTGTCTGAACATCGTGGTTCGTTGTACAAACCCTATATAACAGTTGGCATACAAGTATAATCTTGTTTACCTTTAATCCACTGTTTCAAGGCTCACTGAACCTGATCTTACTGTCTCCAACTGACGATGGCAAACAGCCTGAAACCGGTAGTGGTGTGTAAGAGATGAGGATGTGAGCAACACATTACATTGGTCATCCATGAGCGCCTTGAGTGCTTGACAAAGAATCACTTTGTGATTCCGTGTCTGAACATCGTGGTTAGTTGTACAACCTATATAACAAGGGTTTTTAATCCCTTGTACAAATTTTGGGCAAGCGATTGAAAGGGTTGAGTTTGACAACTTTATCCTACAGTGTCTTACAAGCTCAATCTTATTACAAACCTTCAATTGTTAAATTCGTATGAATTCGGATCTTACTGACCCGTTCAAATAAATGTGTACAGCATGAACTCGGTCGTTGGATGTGTGTGATGAATAGGCATGATTTAAAGAAGTAATGTTTTCAAAGTTCAAAATACCTAATAATCGTTTAGGCAAAATTAATTTTGAATCCGCTATAACGGATTATCATCCATTCAAAAATCAAAACTAGAGCTAAAAGCTTTCATATACTCTGAAATGAGTTGCAATCAAGTCAAATTATAAATTTGTTTGTAATTTTACCACAGTTTCAAGGCAGAAAACAGCCAGAAACCGGTTGTGGCGTGTAAGGGATGGATACGTGAGCATCCCAATACACTATGCAATTGAAGTTTTCGAAAATTTATCAAGAACTGAAATTGTAATGATAAGATAATTAGTTGAAAGCCTATTTGATTGCTTACATATTTATCATCAACATTGAGTTGTGAGATTCCAGATTCACATTAAATATTCGTGCTAAAAGAATAGCATTATAATTAAAAAATAATCCACCTAAACGGAGTTGAATTACACGGCATGCCCAACGATATTCTTAACGTTTGAACTTACCAATATGTTTCCGTTTTCGTCAAACAAGGTGTAATAATTTTTTACTATCCATAGAATCATGCAGCTGAAAATCAGTAGGCAGATTGCAAATTTCACATCAGCGCGCATTTTGCGTTCACTGTGCTCTGGAACAGATAACGGTCAATTCTGTGTGGTAAGTTTATTTGACGCGCGTAACGTTGAAGCAGTTCTATTGCTGAAAGGAGTCCAATCAGAATGGTCTAACTGGTGCTTAAGGTCACTTTTATCTTTCATGAAGCTGTGCATTACGTGGTTCTCGAAAACAGCTTCGAGGACTATACAACCTTGAATTTAAAATCACTTTCATTTAGATTTCCTGCAAAGAACCAAGCTATCCAAAAATTGATTCGATAATTTTCGGTCAAGTGAAAATACAGCTATAAATAGCCAATATTCAGTGGTGGTGCATTGGTACTCCGTTTTAATAAATTGAAAAAATAAGAGAAAAAACCCATAGCGACCTTGGATGATAGCTAACATTATTTAAAAATATTTATACATTGGATGATCCAGCGACTAGGATGAAATATATCATTTTACTCCCAACGTGTCGTTTTTCCACGAATAAATTTTAATATAATACAAATTCATCAGGCATTGTAAACAATCAGTATTATCAAACTACTTAAAACTACAAATATTGAATCAATTTAATATAACAGGTATTGAATCAACAAAGCACACTTGGCTCACTATTTTCATCATCATATAACTGAATAAGAAGTTGAAACATCTATGCTCGCTTGATGGCCTATTAAAGGCTATCATATTTAAAGACGAAACTGACGATTTGAAACCCACAGTATAATCTTCGACCGACGGACTTCTTCGCCATTGTCATTCAGTTTGGTGAAATAAATGAGACTGCTGGATATTAGTGTAAACAAAAAAGTTATCTTATTTTTGTAAGTTCACATACGCAGGTAAAATCGCTTTCAAGATTTTTAATCGATTTCGGGCTGTCTAATGGGAATGGGCTGTCCTATGAGTTTTTATCCGAAAGTATGACCCAATTTTGTGACATATGTTTTGAAACATTATATTTTAGTTTATGCTATGAGTAGTAACTGGCTATTAATTTACTTTATAATGGGTTTTGTCTGTCTGAAAAACAGACGAGTGTAGATAAATTTCAAGCAAAACAAGAAATATTCTTTTACGGTGGTCTTGGAATCTGCGATGGTTGAAATTAGTTTTTCACAAATTTTTATTTGTTTGGCCACCTAAAATTGGGTTTATTTTATCAATTTTATAGCTTTAGTATGAACAAACATCCTTAAACCTCATGTACGTTTACTATTTGAACTATGAAATAAGTGATGTGCCGATAAATAAATCAAATAAACACTTGATACGAAAAACATTGCTGGTTGAATATTGGTTTACTGTAGCACGACGCTTGATGTTTTGCTATGTCACCGGTTGGCCAAACCAATTCTGTTGTTAAAGTAGGGTAACAATTCTAATCATTCCACACACAAAACATTTATATTTTGTTTGCTGATATTTTCAGTTACATACAATTTGAGAGCAGTTAACTATCGATGACAGCTGATACGGGAGTGGGGCATTTATAATGACGGCAACGCATGGTTAATACTGCATAATACTTGACAGAGCTCTAGAACTTGGAGATCTCAGCGAAGCAACGGCCGCAAAAGTTTGGCTAAATTTCCATTATTCTGGGTTTAAATTTCTCGTTTTCATCAATTTAACTTGATTGCATTTCGCCAAGATTGCTTTTGAGCACATTGTATTTGATGGTTAATTTAAGTTAACCGATAACACTTTCGTTCGCATGCCTGCAGGACTATCGGAGTTTTTGCTTCATATAGGACGCAGCAATTTCTTGTGATATCATTTGAAGTATATTTATCTGTTTTTCAACCGTTCTATCACCAGACATGCATTACAAGTCGGCATATATGCTTTCAAAACTTATCACATAGCGGAAGCCTACCAATTTCGCTCATTCCATGTAGCGTGATCCAAGACAGATGCGAATTTGTAGGAAAGATGTTCAAGGATCGTGAGGTATAATGGAATGCAAACGAATGCGGAATTTTTACGTTGAATCTCATTAACGTGTTGGTTGCCACAATTTCGGTGACAGGCCTCAACTGTTTTTCACCTTTTCTTCTCAATTTTATTAACTATTTTATTGTACTGTTCATAGATTAAACTGGAAGGAATGTATGAAGTGTAAACTAATTTCTATAACCATAACCACGTGTTGCTTCTTTAATACTCTCTTATCACTTGTATATTCTACATTTGATTTTTCACATCTATTTTTTTATTTTGTTAGTCCATCATATGCTCATAATTTTATTTAAACAATGGATGACAACTATTCAATTATTCATCCCGAGCAAAATCAGCTTAGACTGAACTAGCGGAATACTAGCACAGAAACTTCCAGAGAGACAGTTACTCATTTTGAATCAAATTAGAACTGTCTGGATTTGAGAATCGAATTGAACGCGGAGTATCACATGTCATCTCAAATCGGGTTTTGATAGACGAACGTCAACTGGTCATCTACTACAATCAGTATAGATTTGAAAAATCGAGTAAGCTTGCATTGTGCTGCGATTGACGTAACTAAGATGCACGTCAC
>JACCGJ010000607.1:0-15844 GCA_013407085.1 Atriophallophorus winterbourni | reverse complement strand
GCACAAAAGTAAAGTAATCAGGTACTTATTCGTGATTCGAGAGACATTTCCACACAAAATTTCTCAAACTCTTACACACAGGTAGGAACATTGCTATCGGGATCCGCATGCCCAAGACACTGGTCAACAAAGCTTGGATGAGGTTGAACTGAGAAACCTGTACAATCGTGTGGATAGAGTTAAACCCTATAGGCTTGAAAAAAACCATATTTGTATTATTCCCCATCACGACGGATTTCGTGTTGTTTGCATTCGTTTGTCAGGGATAGTAGATTTGTAAGGTTCTAGCGAATGTTAAGAGTGTCGACCTTGGGAGAATTTTTCGAGCACACGGGTCGTTTACTGCGCTTTGGGGGAATGTTCCAGCCTCAGCCCACATACGCTGTAATCGTTATTGGAGGCCGAGATTTGATTTGCATGGCATCATGTCAGTTGCTTCATGTTACAATATTGGTTTTATATCTGTCTAGGTCTGGACCACCTGACACTATATTAGCCCACATGCAGTCAGTGACTGTATGGTACGTTGCTTGAATCAGTCTTGTGATATGATACATTCATCTTTTGCCTATACTTTAAATCAGTCTAAGCAAACCTATCGTGAAAAAATCGTCTAACTTTATGTTACCGCTCGTTCGTGCTGCATCTACATTCCAACACCGAAACTAATCCTACGGTATTAATCTGATAAGGCAAATCAGTCGCGGTGTGGGCACTAAAAGCTGGTCCTTTCCGGAGGCACTAAGTTGTAATGAACTAGAGGTGTTCACACCTTGTTCTTGTTTTTCAGGTCAGCGCCATTTTCAGAGGTTTTTTGCAATCTTTTATTTCAATCAGGTTCGTAGATCATGGATTGGACGTGATTATAAAGCATGCTGTTGATCATCGGTTGAATAGGGAGTTGAGTTTTCAGGGAATAAAAATATCAGCTATCCATAACACCGAGATACGCGCACCGCTTAAAATCCAATGTGAACGAACGTCACAACCGCGTCACTTCTGACACAAAGCTTCGTCAGACCAAGAGTGCTTCCTCTACCATGTTTCATGCAGTCTTTGTTCGGGTGACGTAGCTTCTGTCAACAAACTGCTCTTACCGATTCATTGCAAACTTTCTTTTCACAGCTACTAGGTTTTTCTTATTCGTGGTTAAAACGTTGTAGCATCACACTAATCAATCAAATGTGAAACGTTTAAACAAGAGAAAATCGATGCCACTGAGGTCGCTTGTGTGTGTCGGATCGCAGCGATGACGCACTTTGGCACAGTTTGAACAAAAGTTAACGTCCGTGTGAGCAAGATATTTGATACCGATCTGAAATCTATGGCCATGTAAAGAAAGTTTGCAATGAATCAGCTAGAGCAGTTTATTCGTCAGACCAAGAGTGTTAGTACGAACAGAGATCAGGTTTATATCGCCTTCATCTGACCAATCCCAAATTTCCTAAGATAGACAGGGCAGATCAAGATAACTTGATACAACCCCAAGCATGGTATGAACCGTATGCGTTAACAAAGCGATTGGGAAGAAGAACAGCATGTAATTCGAAGCCGTGTACATTTTCCACTCGAAACATTCCCCTTGCTTTTGAATACGTATAGAAACCCAGTACTCAGGGCAAGCTTGGGCATCATGGCTACAAAAGGACATCAAGCTAGCGACTCAGACGAATGGACTTGGGGACGCTTTCACAAAGGAGAATGAGATGCGGTATTATCCTTGCATACAAATTTCCCACTACTGTTTCCCATCACCTGGATAAATTATTCGAAATTCAAACTTCTAGCAGCAGCCAAGTTTATGGTTGCATGTTGGTTATTGTAAAGTCAATTGCTTTTTCAAACACAAATCTTGAAGCTGCTCAAGGGGATTTATCGCAGAGCAACTAAAACGACGGGCTGTCTTTTCGGCCTCCCTTATGAAGAGCGACTGGTGCATCTCAATTTCGATACTCCGAGTTCAGTCGGATTTAATCCTCACTTACAAAATAGTAAACTCAAAGTTTATTTATTTGACCGTGTATACTGATAAAACTATTTTCTTTCTTTTCTCGCACGCAAATAGACCTCTCAATTAGCTAATTCTTAAATGCTGAACTCATGCTTGCGATTTAGAATGGAGAAATTACGATGCGGCAAAACTTTCCGCTAAACTCACGTGATGTCCACTGAGTGAACGTGACCTATTCAAACACCGAATACAAGAGGATTTTTGATTGGAGTAAGTATCCGCCAATCAGAATATGTCCCATCTATGATTGTGATTGAACGCTGATGACCTTCGATATTGACCAATTGGATTAGAATTTGTTAAAATCAATTTAACTTCGCACGAAACCGGTCGTGGGGTGTTTTGTGACGGAAAAGCATGCAAATGAATATTTTATTCAACTTCGCATTAGTTGCATTGCTTCAAAAATGAGTGTGGTTGAGGTGGAAGCCACAAAAGATTTGTGTACACAGTGGGCCGTTTACCATAATGGGTAAAGCGAAATTCAGTTATTTTAAAAGATGGGTTGTGATCGGCTGGTGATGAGCGTTCGTAAGACGTGCACCCGTGTTATTCTGTACTCCGGAATGTTCGGATAACTTTTATACGTTTCATCCTATTAGTATGCTTTTTGGATATTTGTCTATCCATCTAGGACTTGCAATACATTGTATGAGCCAACAGGGGCTTTTCTACCGCTCGTTCGTTGATTCGGATCGATTTATGTTTTGCGTGTCTGAACAACTACATGGTGTTTACCACTATCGGAAACTACTCAACGGAATATTCATCGTGCAATTAATTTCACAGCATCGTCCTGTATAAGTGACAGAGAATTCACTGCTAAATCAGATGTCAAAAACTTTCATAGACCCCGTCACTTTGCGTCCATTAAACGAGGTGCCACATGAACCGCCCTCGGAAATATTCATTTTTCCGACTTGTTTTTTACTTTTGTTTGACGTCGTAAACTGAAAACATCTACTAATAAACCCGATCTTCAAATACAGAGTTACAACACTATATTGTTCACTTTTAGGAGTCTTGAGCGCTTCACCCAGAATCACTCTGTGATGCTTTAATTTACACATCGTATTTCTTTGAAAGAATCCTATTTAACAATGGCATCCAAGCAAAACGGTGATTACCAGTTTACCCATTTTTCAAGCCTCACTGGACCAAATCTTACTTTCTGCACCTGATGACAGCAAATAACCAGAAACCGGTTTTGTTTTGTAGGTGTCGCGGTATATGAGAATGTTTTGAGTGGTAGCGTCCAGTCTGACACCTGTCGGAAATGCTCACTTTGGTGTCACGGAAAATCTGACAAATCATTGGCTCTGGAGTAACGATGAATTTTATTCCGCAGTTTTCATTTCACCCTTGTGCCTTCTCTACCCCATTACCTTTGAATTGATCTGGATCTGTTAATCATTCACAATGAGACCGTGGTGTATTTTGGGCCAAGTCAATTGAGTGTGCAACTTTGTGTCGATTCTACCATGTTGCGATCGAAATGTATCGCTCAAAATATAAACATCTTACTACTCATGCTAAATCAGTAGGTTGTAACCAGTTTTGTACATGCAGACTTACTGTAATGGCTCCACTGAATGGTTTCAAGTAGTCTTTCACGTCCACGGTAGATCCAAGGGATATGCAGTATAGCAACGCAGCGACCATTTGATAGGTCGTTTCCTGACATAAAATTTGGAAATATTGTAAGATGTGATGATATATATCATTTTATAATAGAGGCAAATTCGAACACTTCAAGATTTGAAATCTACTCAAACGTGTATTTGGGAAATTTTCGCCCAAGATATTCCCGAGGATCATGAATACATACTTGAGACTATTCATGGAATACGGTGTGCAGTCATGGTCTCCGTGGCTCAAGAGGGATGTGAAACTTATGCAGCGAATCTATCACCGCTCAACAAAACTAGTTCTCACCATCCGAAACAAACCATATAAAGAAAGGATAGCTCAACTGAATGTGTTCGATTTTCCCTATCGACGAATCAGAGGAGACCTTATCTTACCTCGAAACATCCCTTACAAGATTTATTCACGCGAAGGGATACGAGAAATTATCGGACCCATGAATATGTCCTGGTCGTACCCCATTCCCGCCTGAACTGTAAAAGGTATTTTTACTCTGTCCGTGTCTGTTTTACTTGGAACAGTTTACCTTCAACCGTTGCTCACTCCACTAGCTTGCATGACTTTAAAACGAAATTAGACGAATTTTTATTGCATTATTCGTTTCCAGAACACTTATGTACTGTTTAATCTATTTTCTTATAATGTTTATACACTTAAATTTCAATTTTTACCATCCTATGGTTGTTGTTAAGCTTGTTGCTTTTTAGACCATTAAAAACCTTGAATTACCTTGAATTACCTTGAACATTAAAAACACCACAACCGGTTTCTGGCCTCTTTGCCGTCTTCCAGTGGAAACAGTTAGGATTCTTGAGACCGTGAATCCTTAAACACACACGCACACACCAACACTCAAGGATTCAAGGATTCATGGGTAAAATCTTAATACTTTACAACACAACGAGATTACGGTAAGAAGGAAAATGTGAAACATATAATAGTATAAAAGCAACAATGAATATCAAATGTAAGGCTGACGAATGTTATTCTTTTGCATATGTAAGTCCAATTTCGCTTTAAACGACGCCAGGCAAGGAGAGTCCACCACCTGTTGGGGTAGGGAATTCCAAAGAAATATAGCACGTACGGCGAAAAATGGCGCCGACAATCAATACGGGAACTTGGAACGTAAAGGGATAAGGTAGTCCGCGTGTCACTGTTCCCATCGACACACTAAGCAAGTGTTGGAAGTGATGTCCTCGGTAGACACAATTCTATTTTTGCCTCTTCGGTCGATGTCGACCATGATGTACATCAACAACGCGTGAATGTTCAAGTTTTGCAGCTTTTTGAGTGCACTAACCATCCGATTCGGGAGAACAATCTCTCCCGCAGCGCTTGGCAACGATCGTCAGACTCGGTGTATTGCTGTTAGTTGCACGTCGGCGCGTGATCTGCTTCAGCTGCCAAGACTGTATCTGCATCCTCCCCATCATTATAGCGACGCTTTACACATAGCCTCCAATGTGAGCGGTCGGAGCAAGTTCTTCCCAACTCGCCGGGTCAATGCCAAGAGCTTTCATATCTCTTTTACAAACGTCTTTGTACCGCAAGTGCGGTCTGCCCAATGGTCGACTTCCTAGTTGCAACTCACCATAGAGTAGATCGTTCGGAATACGACCATTTTCCATTCTATAGACATGACCGAGCCAGCGCAGGCGGCGCTGTCGCAATAGAGTGAACATGCTCTGTAGACCAGCTTTTAAAAGCACTTCAGCATTAGTCACTCTGTCCATCCACGATATGTTCAAGATACGACGGATGATTCGTAGATGGAAAGCATTCAGCTTTCGTTCGTGTCTTGCGTGGGTGGTCCAGGTTTCACTGCCGTACAGTAAAGCGTTCAGTACGCACGCGCTGTACACCATCATTTTCGTCTTTACAGTCAGCTTGCGGTTACCCCCAACACGAGAGTTCAAACGGGACAGAATGACAGCTGCTCTGCCAATTCGCTTATCAATCTCCGTGTCTAGCGAGAGGTTATCCGCAATGGTTGAACCAAGGTATGTGAACTGATGTACTGATTCCAGCTGACAGTTTCCAACAGTTATGATGGGAGGCGATACAGTCCCTTCGGTAGAGACAATTCTATAAGTCAGAATAATATCGCGTCGTATCCACCTTTGGGTAAAGTCATATAGACCCAGACGTCGCAATCTTTCGGTGTACGGAACATCGCGAAGACCCATCCCTAACTTGGTTGCTCTGTGATAGATTCTATCAAAGAGAGCAATATCTTTTCGCACCCAAGGAGTTCAGACCACTACCCCATACCCCATCGCAGAGCGAAAGTAGACGTTCATTATCATTGGTAACGTTACCAGCGAGAATCCTAAATATATTCTTCGAAAGGTACCTAACAATCTATTGGCCCCTCGATATATTTTCTGACAGTCACCATGCTCTTCAGGTTTCCACTAATCCATACTCCAAGATATTCTCCAACGAGCTCCATGTCAAGTTTTCAGTTCCCAATCGATATGCCCAAGGAACATTCTTGCCAAGCTGGAGCATCTTACTTTGCCGTATGTGTGTACTACTCACCTACGGACTACAGGGTAAACTCCATGCATGGAGTAAGGAATGTTTAATATCCCGCGAGAAGTACGTGAAAGTCAAAAATGAACTATCCGAGTTGACCGTGGTGCAGTCGCCGTTGCTTATTTTCGCTGATGAGGCAAACCTTTGGCGCAAGATAAACTTCGCAGCCCACACGCAGAACCTGCAACGGGATCTCGATATGATTTACACCTGGTCCCTAGACAACGAAATGCCACTGAATGCTTCGAAGTGCAGCCTATTGTCGCTCAACAGTAAAGAATATTATCTAGGTCGTACTGATATTAAACTGGCATCCTCCGAAACAGATTTAGGCAGGATTATCCATTTATACTTAGGAAACTCGATGCAATATTGAGTCACTGCCAGCAAAGCTGAAAACAACTTAGGTCTCCTTAGAAGAGTCCTAGATCAAAATTATCTGCAAATTGATTTCAACCTACATCCGTCTACATATCAAATATGCGATACCGGCATGGGATCCTTGGTTGATAAAACACACTCAGCTATTGGAAACTCCACAGCGCAGAGCGACAAAACTCGTCCTGGGACTTTAATTAGAGACTTAGAATATTGAATTTGCATTCGGCTCAATACAGACGGCAACGTGGAGCACTAATCTTTATTATTTTTATTAAATTTATTTCAAAACTCAACCCTTAAACTAAAAACTTCTCTCTTTTATGAGTTGTAGCGAGCTCTCAGATTAACCTTTACGATATATACATATATACATCCGCTTCTAGACTGTGCCGCACAAGCCTGGACACCATGGCTCCAAAAAGACATCTTACTTCTGGGTCGCATATATAAGAGATCTACAAAGAATGTCATTGGACTTGAAAATATCACATTCGCTGGGCAACTCAGACGATTGGAGCTGAGGAAACTTGCACAAAGGAGAATTCGAGGTGATCTCATCCTCGCATACAAAATACTCACTACTGTTTCCCACACCCTGGACATATTATTCCACCTTCGAACTTCCAGCAACAGCCGTGGCCATGGTTTCGAGTCGGAAATACCACATTCCAAACGAAACTGCCGCAGGTATTTTTATTCGGTGATTGTGTGCTTTGTTTGGATTTCCCTACCTGCCGATTTGGTAAGCTCAAACACGCACTGCTGATGAGTTCAAATGAGAGCGAAACTCGAGTCCAGTGCTTCCATTTTGGACCGTCGTGTTCAACTTTGTGAATAGTTCAATGGACTTGGCACGGAAGAGTAGTCACAAATCTAAACAACATATTCTCCAAATATCGCTTAAACGACAATGCCCATCAGATCTAATCAGTGTTAGCTTATTCTGTATCTGATGGGAAGACCTGACACGGAGATCTGTTCAGTTGGGCGACCACAATAGATATTGTTGGCTCCTTCTGAACTGGTCGGGCAAACAAAGCTACTCAAATGTGCTAGTCTGGAGAACCGTTCATAAACGCTTAATTGCGATCGGTCAAACGGTGGACGGTAGCCGGTCGTTAGCCTGGGACTACAATGGTGATGGTCGGGGGTTCAAATCCCACCCCCGAAGCGGTGGATATGCACTGCTGATGAGCTCAAATGAGAGCGAAACTCTAGTCCAGTGCTTCCATTATGGACCGTCGTGATCAACTTTGTGAATAGTTCGATGGGCTTGGCACGGATGAGTAGCCACAAATATAAACAACTTATTCTCCAAACATCGCTTAAGCTCAAACATTTTATCGATATTCAAATAGAAACTCGATGATTATATGAGAGCTAATCCAAATTTTGCCCCAAACTACTAAGAAACTATCATCGTCCCATTGATTTTGTTTATATATATACACTTATAGTTCGACTCTATGGTTATTGTAAAGTTTTACAACTATAAATTTGGAATCTTGAATCAAATTTCAGCAAAGAGATTGTGTAGTATTCTATTTTAGTACGAATCGATATCACTCTGAAATGATATTTGGGAACCATTATTGTATTATTTTTGATCATTGTACATGAGTAAATGCAGATTGATGAATGATTTAGGGCAAGGCAAATGCTCATGGCACACAGACATCAGACATACGTTGGGCGTCTCCCGCCACTGAGAGGACAAATCGGTGTGCAGCCGTTACAATGATGACAAATGTTGCGATAAGTTGATAAAGCTAATTGACTACAGTTTACTCCGTCTAGCACATAATCAGTTATCAAATACATTGATTACAGAGGGTGTTCATACATATTAACCTGGTATCGGACCACTTTGAAAATTATAGATTCAGATAGCACACAGCCTCACGAGACTGAACTTTGGTTGCTCAACATCGGCATATAACGCCAATTACAAACAGTCGGTCCAAAGTATAATTTTAGACACTCATCTCGTTAAATGATTTATGCCACGTCATTAAAACAGAGCTTCCCTGAACGTTTTGAACATTGCAACTTATAGTTGAACTGATGAGTTCTTATCAAAGGTTAATTCACGCATCGTAGTACATTGCTCGATTGTTTAATGTGTGAAATGCGTTCATGTAAACCAGTCAGGAGGAAAAAATAATCTCTCGTCCGCAAGGTAAACGAAAAAGGGGACGGCCCAAGGAAACTTGGCGCAGAACGTTGGAACGCGAACTACATGCACAAGGATTCACGGTGCAGACTGCAACGGAAGCAGCGACAGACCGGAACCACTGGCGTGAAGTTGTCTTCGCCTCATGTGCCACCCGGCACGAAGAGGACTGAGTGAATGAGTGAGTGATAACTGAATAACACCGTGGTTAACCGATTAAGGATACCTGGACCAAGCGAGGCCGAGTTAATATCGATAACTGATGAGGCATACCAGTTGAAATTGGATATTAACTATTTGAAAGATCGCGCAAAGTAGAATACACGCATAATCACTGAAACGTTGGTAGAGAACGATAGAACTGGATTGTGGATGGACGAGGATTTGTAGGCAGAGAAATAATCAAAATGAAATATTCAAAGGCAAATTCTATGTATCAGTCTGCATAGTCATTTGAAGGGCCGCGGAGCTTGAAATTGTCAAACGCTTGTGATGTATGTTGTTGTTGGCCTCCTTCTGTCGATGTCGACCATGGATGTACATCACAATCGCATGAATTTTCAAGTTCTACAGTTTTTTGTATGACTAAGCAGTCCGATTCAGGAGGAACAATCTCTCCCGCAGCGCTTGCAACGATAGTCAGAACTCGGTTGTAGGGCGTCAGTAGCCAAGAGCTGTATCTGCTCCTCCCCAGCTTGCAGATGACGCTTCACACAATGCTTTCAATGTGGGAGGTCAAGAGCAAGTTCTTCCCAACTCGCCGGGTCTATTCCAAGAGTTTTCATATCTCCTTTGCAAACGCATTTGTACTGCTAGTGCGGTCTACTAGTTCTCGTCAATCTTCAGCTTCAGAAAATTTACAAGTTCGTTTAATTTCTAGTCACGGCTTATGTGGTCCGTCTGCCAATGCTGAAGCTGCAAGATGGATTTTCTCATGGCCAATTTATCTACCGGCGAAACACCCCATTCCGAGCAAGCGATTGCTGAGTACTGAAAACATTGATGAACATAAGCACAGAATGGTCACTAAGACCCGGCGGACCTGAAATATGGTCGTTCCGACAGATTTTTCTTACGATGTTAACACCAAACCCAAAATGGAGGGGAGGTCAAAACCTCTTTTCCGAGTGCATTCTTCAGGATTGTTGTATGAAGTGTGTTAAGGTCGTTCATCATTCGGGAGTCTTACGTGTGATATTCTCTATTTTTCAAATATTTATCCACACAGTAATCCTGTGGTGTTGCTTAAGTATTGGCTTTTTAACCATAAATCCTTGAATCCTCGAATCCCTGAATCTAGGACATCTGTAAATGGGTATTCGAGCGTTTGTGGGGAGAGATCGTCCTTGAGATAAAGGGTCGGCAGGTTAAAAATCACCCAGATAAAGTAATGTTGCTGGCTGAGTGCGATTCAAGCGCTGAAGCACTTGAATCAACCTTTCGTTGTACGATTTTGTAGATAAAGGGGACCGGTAGACCACACCAATAATGCAAACTTCACCAGACATCAGCGTTAAAGCGCACCAAATTGTATCCTCGAGCGTGAATTCTGTCTTGTCTATTGGATGGCACTGGAGTCGATTATGATAATAAAGAGCAACACCACCACCACTTCTCTCTCGATCGTTCCTTATCAAATTCATATTTGGAATTGGTATCTACGTTTCAATCAATTGGGAAGAATACCATGTTTCTGTAATGGCGATAATGTCAGGTAAGTAGCGCGAACATATCACGGTTAACTCAGCTAATTTGTTCGGAAGGCTTGCGCTTTTGTATATAAACATCTTATAAAGTTTGTAGTGTGCGAAACATGAAAGGTTATCAAAGAACCGACTCGGTTAGAGTCGGAATGCTCAAGTTTTTTTAGAGCTATCGCATGATATTCACTTTGAACAGCATCACTAGTCGTTGAAGGGTCGGCACTATCCGTTTGCTTGCTTCCGGCTATTATCCTGGGAAAAGGTCAATTTAACTTTTTGGGATGGGTTTATTTTATCAGCATTCCATTCACGTTTCATACAATCGGTCATTTGGGCTGTCAACAAGGTTAGCTTTTAAGGGCTAGGACCTTGTCCTATAGAGTTGGGAGACCGCGGTATCCACAAGTATGAGTTTGTAATAACAATAATTTCGGCTAGGTATTTCCACTGTTTGTGATCGTGCTCAAACTTTTCTTGAGAAGGTACGTCAGCAGCATCTTCCGGAACGCCTAGAAGTGCAATACTCCGTGGATTTTTTGCTTTTCGGGATTTCTTCGACGACAGCGTTATTCGTAAAGACGAGGACAAACTTTGTGAGGAGAATGCAGGTGGTGGTTCAGCCTAGCTATTGATGAGGGAATAACTGCGGCCATTCTCATCTGCCTACTGAGTTTATAACACTCAATTAAGTCATGTTTTTGCTTAGCTTCGAACAGCGTTTCCCGTGGCTCGGCCGCATTGGCACATAAGACACTAAGGTTCATACCCGCAGATTTTCGTTTATAAGTTGCGTCGGTCTATTTAGCAGTGGTTTTGCTGAGTCCTTTCTCGTTTTCGTTAAGTTGAGGAGTCACTGATCCTGGCAAACAATTACCTGTTTTAGTCACCGTATGCATGGATATCTGGACAAATGTTGGCCTATTCGAGTATGATGAATTTTCTATCGGCTCTTCGGCAGTTAAGAGACGTAAACCTGTAAGCCGGGCAAAGGGCAACGATGGTTGCCTTTATGGGTTCATTATCTTTCAAATCGGCCGTTGCTACAAGTAATTTCTCCCAAGGGCTAATAACTGCACAAATAGTTTCGGATCAACTGAGGCAAATTTGGACGTGCACTTTAGTAGTAGAAACGAAAGTACGCGATCACAGGGACGTTGCAGTGATGAGTTTGCATTTGAAAAACGTTTGACCCCAAAACGTTGCGGTGAAATGGATCGTATGTCAATCAATTAAGCGGACCAAGCAAAATCGTTCAGTGACAAAGTTGTAACTCGATGTGGGACAGTTTATCATTTTTTACAATTTGTGGTGAAAATTATTGTAACAGCGTCTGAAAATTCGTTGTGTAGAAAAAGTCAAATTTTCCCTTCTCCTGCTCCTTGTATACTGAATTCAAGTCCATTCGGAAACGTCTCAATTTATTCATGAGTTTTCCCTCTTAAGATGTGACTTTGGTTTGGCCTTGCATGCAAAACTGGCCAAAAGAAACAAACAACGATGGAAAATATCTCCATTCTAATCGCTACTAATCCGAGTCAGAATTTGTCGCATTCTGCATGCTGCACTCTTAGCCAAAACAAGCCGAAAAACAGTGACAGACCTCGCTTTAGGATTTGGAACCGAACAATGCAGTCCCGATGTGTTTTGTTTACATTTCGGGGTCATCCGGTCAGGGTTGTGAGCAGTATTGTTCAGTGGTGTGTGCACAAGCAGTGTCAAGCGATCGATGATGAATATCGTGATCACGACAAAAAGCGGTTATCACGAATAAGAGCAAAATCAGAATTGAATCTAGCGATACGCTTCACTAGTTGATCACACGATGCTAAGAATATACCAAGTCGATGGCGAAGTATAAGATCTTTCCGATAAAGTTAATCATTTGAGGACTTGAAGAGTGTTACACGCGTAGATCCGATATGGAAACAAAAATCATGAATTAAATCCGAAATCGCACCTATTACCGAATACCGCTACGAGAGTGTTATATCCAGAAAGCTGATTTCGAGGGGACTACAACAAGGTATAATATATCCACGTACGTGTAAGCGTAAGAACAGTATATACTGATAAACAGGAGCTCAAAATAATGCGACTGCACGGCATGTGAAGTCCTTACTTGACCGGTTACATTGGAGGAATTGTGTAAACTCTCAACTTCAAGCTAATGAAGTCGATCAGCCGAGTAACGGCCATCGCTGTGAGCGCTACCGGAGAGATCGTTCATCCAAAATCGTCTGAAGCATGAAAACTTCATGCGCTTGAGATGTACATCCATGTTCGACGATCTATCATTATAAACGATAAACTATAATAACAATTAAAAACATTATGCAACAATGCAAATATAGCTATATAGATATATAGATATTTCAATTCCAGTTAAAGACTCACCATAATTTTCATAATAGATTTTCCGCGTTTCGGCCGAGAAGTTGCGAACCCGTACAGCAACAGAAACACGATATTTCCGATCAAAAATGCCGTGCTAATCACGATCAGGAATTGCATATATGGTTCACTGTAGCCACGACCAGCCACTGCCAAGCAAACCACTCCGATTATCTAAAACAACATGTGACGGGGTCAAAGTTGTTGAATAGTGAATGTTAAAAACGCGCTAATATTATTTTTTCTTAAATAAGTATACAGTATGATCTAGCAAGATGCTTGTTGGCCTCCTTTGGTCGATGTCGACCATGGATGTACATCACAATCGCGTGAATGTTCATATTCTACAGCTTCTTGAATGACTAAACAGTCCGATTCGGGAGGAACAATCTCTCCCGCAGCGCTGGCAACAAAGTCAGATCTCAGTTGTATTGCATCAGTTGCACGCCGGCGGCGTGATCTGCGTTCAGCAGATAAGAGCTGTATCTGCTCCTCCCCAGCTTACAGACGACGCTTTACACAATTCCTCCAATGTGAGCGGTCAAGAGCAAGGGAAAGGAATATCGATTTTGCGATCGAGTACTCATAGATTTATTCATACAAGAACTACCAGCACTACAAAAACGTACTCGAGTCGGATGTTGAATTAATTATTAAAACTTTTGTTCAAGATTGTTGCCAAACGTGTAAAACATACTTGTCCATATGGGGATCTAATGATTTTTTTAAAAACGTCAATGGTTTTAGATTGTACCAAGTGAGAAAGTAAACTGTTCCAAAATTCCACATTGCGAAAGAAAATACCGCAGTTCAACCTACTATGCAGTTGGTAGGTTGCTGGCACCGAAAAATTGGAAGTCAACCGTGATTACACCTATCTTCAAAGGAGGCTGCCGATGTGACGCTGCAAATTATCGTCCAGTCACACTATTACCTGTTATTGGTAAGGTCATGTAACGTGTAATCTCGGAAAGAATGGTCGCACACTTTGAATTGCGTAATTCGTTTTCGCCAGCGCAGCATGGATTTCGATCTCACCGCTCTTGTCTAACGAATCTTCTCATAGCGTTTAAAAACCGGTCACACGTCTGCTTAAGAGCGGGTGTATTCTTGTAGCTCTGATACTTTTGTTCATATTATTCCTTAATCTCCTTGGAGTTATACCGTTACAAGAATTCTGCGTCACCTTTGACTACAGCTATCGGAATTCATACATTTGGATCTTGTCAGCCGATCTACAGCAAAGTTACCGTTTCGACTTAAATATATCAGTTTGCTCGCGAGCGAAAACTTTCCCACGGCAAACTATCTTACGGTGTTTGCTATCATTGCAAAAATCGCATCGAGCTATGTATTTGGATACCTGATTCTGTGTTCTATCTTGTGTGGCTAACGAGTTAACGTGGATTATTTGCTAAATGACGAAATCACGAGTCCAAATGCAGCTATATCGACCAGTCGACCGAACGCTCATCTCTCAACCGGTCGGCACAATTAAGGCTACTGACATGTGCAAGCGAGTCACGAGATCCAACACAGGCTTAAAATCGATCGATCAAGCTCTGACTGCGAGGATTGCTGTCCTGACTGCGACATGGAACCAAGTTGGCCTCTGCGCCAAGAGCCTGGATCCTGTAAGCAGTGATAGCACTTCTGCTAAATGTACTTTTTGCGATTTACACCTGCACGTGACCCTTAATGAGACTTTAAATTGAACAAACGAATATGCTCAACTTTACCACCATGCTCCTGAAAAGGTCAACGTGTTACAACATGACACTCAGAAGAGCAATAAATCATCTTAAAGCCGAAACCATTCACGTCGAATGCCTCGACAGGCATTTCGCTTAGTGTTATCTGCACCAACGTGCCAGAGTCGACTGAGACGTTATTCTCTAATAGTCACCAGCATGACTTGGCTGAATGGTTGAAACTGTGCACTCGGATGAAACTCAAAGCGATCCACCCGGTTTCGTTGATCCGCTTGAGTCGTCCCCTCCAAAGTGTTACACTAAGATAAACCAAGGTTGCTCAAGGTAGTAGTGATAAATGAGAAGCAGTTAGAACATATACTTCCATCGACCCACTTGCTACGGGACTGCAAGGACAATACATATCGTGTATTTGTTGATCTACCCTGGCCAGAGCGGGTAAAATCTCCACCGAAAGGGAATCAAAACAAACCAAGCGATCGCGATAAGCGGACCTTATTTTCTTGAAAGTTCCAGAAGGTGCTACCAGCTCAGATAGAAAGTGTAAATCCAACCACCATATACAACAGTGGAGATTTATTAGTAATTCTATCGAAACCAGCAATGCAGCGGTTATCGATACTTTCAGAATCCAAAAGTCACCGAATTACGAAGGTAATGGTTCACGGCATCTTAAGATTTCACTATTGACCGCCGCTATGGTGGACACCGTGCATAAAAATTGGAATAGCATCCACACAAATTTCCACACTTATCAGTAAAAACCTGAAAACCAAATCTATTGGTACTGAGAATAGCGATGCTGGGAATCCGGATCTGATTCTATCGGAGTCGGCCGTGTAATATACCCCTTAACACGAGCCCCGCCATCTGCACGAATACCCATCATCCAACACTTTTATCCAGATCAAAGTTTTAATAACTTTGTTCTTCGCGAAGCATTCAGGATGCTAGAAGAGAGACATCCCGATTTTATGAGTTCGAATAAAGTTAAACCTGGAGTTTTTTCCTATTGAGGCAGCGGACGGATTGACATATAATGTCAGGGACACCGCTGATGCTATAGCAAGATGCTCCACTTTGGCAAGAATGGTCTTGGACATATTGATTGAGAACTAAAAACTCGACATGGAGAGTTGGAAAATATCTTGGATTATGGATTAGTGGAAGCCTGAAGAGCACGGTTCACTACCAGAATAGATATCGACAGGCCAGTAAATTTTTAGGTATCTTTCGAAGAATATTTGGAAGATTCTCGCTGGTAACGTTACGAAGGATAATGAAC
>JACCGJ010000606.1:0-15450 GCA_013407085.1 Atriophallophorus winterbourni | reverse complement strand
ATCTTAGAAGAATGCTGAACAGATTGGTATTATATATTGGTATATCAGCTAAATTAAGCACTGTCGCAGTGAGAACCGGCGTCAAGACCAAAGATAATGAATTTGACATGTTTTGTTCGTTTCACCAGCATTCACAGCCATGAAATCAAAGCAAAGGAACTTTTCTTTTTCATTTATCTAGTCGGAACCACATATTTGAAAAGTTTCATTTTGGTTATCTGTCCACACTGATAGACGCGTTTTTAAGTTACGTGTTACACGGAAAGCACAGTTGTCTTGAACCCGTGAGAGGATAGATTAATTACGACACAATGGATTTGAAAACGCATTTCGGTGTGAAAGCTGTTTGTCTCTGGGCATTAGTGTCACACTACGTAAAGTTGAACCATTCAGGAGACAATATCAAACAGAAAAGTTGAATTTTTATTTCGTTGAAGGTGTGAAAAGTATTTAGAGAGGGATCATGACGAATTGTCTGTTTGAAGGGTGGATACAGCACACATTACCCAGTGGTGTATGCACGTGGGATTCGAAAAAGTGCAACTAAGGCTTAGGGTAATATTGTGTATTATGTTGTAGACAAACAGATAGTGTGGATCAAACAGCATTAACACTAAACCGCCATAAAATACTTCTTAAATTTTTTATTAAGAGGTTTGCGGTTTAAATTTGAGATCGGGTTGAATGTTTTTATTTCTAGCTTATTCAATCATATCTTATCGAACGTGGATGGAGTTAAACCCATCATTTATACAAAAATCAATCATATCTAATAACGAAATTCGTGCTGTTGGTACGCATGAATTAAGTTCAGCAAGATCAAGAACCGCATGCTTCGAATATGTTCGATGATTTGCTAGACCAGGTTAAACATCCTTGTAGATAATGTAGAAATAATTCGGTAGGAAGCTAATACTGAAAACAATCCGTTTCATTGTAAAAAAATTTCATTCACGTCTTGAAATCGATCAATGAAAATTAATATATATGCATCGTGTGGAAACACTCTCATCTATTCTAACTATTTTAAATTCAGAGTAAAAATTAAAAAACAAGTTTTCGCATTTCAAAATTAGAAAGGTTTTTAACAAGCCATAACCTCTCACGTACACTCAAACATGTTGTTATGCAAGTTTATTCGCTTCTACACATTATTTAATCAAATCTAAGAACTAAGAATCTCTCCTTCTACCAGAAAGTTGTTTGAATAAATCAATTTAGAGGTCAATTAGGTTTCCCCGCAAATTTGAACATCAAGGCCTTCAAACTGGAACCAATGAGCGGCCGTGCATCGCTTTCAAACGAGGCATTGTTTGAAAGCGGTAACGAGATACCTCGAAGTGCGTGCGTGCGTGCGTGCGTGCGTGCGTGCGTCATGACTCAGCAGCCCACGTGATTGGCATAGGCCATATTGGTCACATGACCGGGCGATTTGAATGCCTTGCATGATTCGCGGTGAAACCAATTAGTCAGAAAGCCGTGTGAATGCGTTATTTCTGTCGGCCAGTAATGAGAGTTTGCTCCCAGAATGTTCGCGCAGGTGATGGCTGTCAAAATGCACACGGGCAAACACATTGGACCTATTAAGCGAATCGTGTTTTATTTTCCATGGGGAAGACGCTAATTATATCGAAATTGGTCTGACAAGACTCAGTTTGCAGCTAATGTTGGGGTGGGCATTTCCGGTCTCGGAAAACAACACTAACGATTCTGCATTACGTTTAGATGATTAAGGGTGTTGAGAAGAAATCTATGATCGAATCTTTAATTTATAGGACAATAAAATGGTAAACTTCAAGCCAACAAAACGTGAGACAATTAGAATTGAGTAGGAGTAATTCAATTGCTGAAGTTCAAGTAAGTTAACGTATTACAGATGCGCGAATGGAGGTTTCAAGCTCTGAAATGTTAAGCAGAACGCCGCTTCGCGGTAAAACAGTTCAGGCGACCAAATCTGAACCCAGCAAGAATTCAGATTCCCAGGGATTCTTGTAAAAGCAGTTTGATCGAAAACCTGTTTAGCATCAAGTCCTTGGACGTCTTGGCTCATCATCTCGCCCCTAGTGATCTGATAATCATCCGAGACAAACTTTGAAACTTCTCTTAAGTGTACTTGACGCCATACAATTTTACCTACATCGTTTCTGGTCAATACTTTTTCAGTTAAACGAGTGAGATATGAACCACAGGACACGAATAGGAAAAACTGGCACTTGAAATATCTGGTCCTATTATTTCCACTATTCTCCTGGCTCAAGTGATTATATCTCCTTAAATTATGTTAGTTTGAACTAGCTCCCCATTGTCTCCTAATGAAAAAGCAGCTTTAATTAAATCTCTACACACACTCCTCCTGCCAGCACCGAAGAAGTAAATGGTGAAGCGGTTGTAATAATGCTACTCTACAGCATTTGATAAGCTCAGGTGAAATTCCACCCACACAAGACACGAACGGATGCTAAATGCTTTCCATCTACGAAGCATCCGTCCTATCTTGAACATATCGTGGATGGACAGAGTGACTAATGCTGGAGTGCTTTCAAAAGCTGGTCTACAGAGCATGTTCACCCTATTGTGACAGCGCCGCCTGCGGTGGCTTGGTCATGTCTACAGAATGGAAAATGGTCGTATGGTGATTTGCAATTAGGAATTCGACCATTGGGCAGACCGCACTTGCGGTACAAAGACGTTTGCAAAAGAGATATGAAAGCTCTCAGCATTGACCCCGCGAGTTGGGAAGAACTTGCTCTTGACCGCTCACTTTAAAGGCATTGTTTAAAGCGTCGTCTACAAGCCGGGGAGGAGCAGATACAGCTCTTAGCTGCTGAACGCAGATCACGCCGCCGGCGTGCAACTGATGCAATAGAACCGAGTTCTGAATATCTTTGCCAGCGCTGCGTGAGAGATTGTTCCTCCCGAATTGGACTGTTTAGTCATTCCAAAAACTGCATAACATGAACATTCACGCGATTGTGATGTACATCCATGGTCGACATCGACCGAAGGAGGAGAACATTACTAGCGAATGTATATCACAAACTCCTCATAATCCGCAACTAGCTTTCACTATAGGGGGAAAAAGACGGGGGTAATAATATCGCTAGCTCGATCGATTTCGTCTCAACTCACCACTGAGTTAAAGCTTCATACGTTCACACACGAATCCGAAACACGAGTTCACATTAATCAGTCTGAGTGATCGTTGTACACAGGACCTGGAGAAAACCATCTTCCGTAGGCGAATCTCCCATCTCCCGAAACTTCTATGTACCTGTTGTTACTTCCAGCTGGTTGGTATGTCGATTTATTGCCATCCGGTACGATTAGAGTGCTCACCAGGATTGGCTAATTTCACACATCCTGATGAATTTGGTGTCGTTCGATCGCAGCTAACGTTCACACGCAATTCTTCGTATACTCGAATTCATTTTGTTTGACATTGATGTCCTCGCTCCCCACTCTTCTATGGCACCGAACGCTGGCGTTCTGCATATCTTCCGGAAGATCATGATAGACGATCTTCGTCAATGCCTCTCACAAATTCACAATATGTTGATTGATTGTAGCGTTCAGAATTTCCCTAAAATGTTGCAGGGCTGAGATTCTTAGCCCTCTGTACCCCACTTAAGTGCTTGTGTAGTCTGATAAATTAGCGACCCTGGTGAATAACCTAGAAAGTTTGTCTTACTTTTACTAACTGTCAGGTCGCTATTGTCGTTGCTTCGCTATGGTCGCCATATCATGCATCTGATATGATTCTACCAAATGAAAAACGTGTCGGGTTGTCATAGTTATTTAAATAATCATTTCCAACAACCATTTTACACCTGGAGATTGCGGAGAGATAATTTCCCAATGCTCGCAACCACTGCCAATCGCCTGGATGTCCCTCGATTCCTTCAACAGTCTTGTCATAGTTAAAATGTGTATTGTCTACACTAGTCCCATATCGACAACTGACCGTCGAAAACCGGTTGTCTCCACAATTTTTGACAAGTTTATTATCTGGAATACTTGGCTGTCGCAATCACTTTCAAATATGGCTTGGTTACCAATGGATACCTTGCGAGGAGTTGATACTGATGAAGTCTGTGGGATACCGAAATTTTGCAAATGAAGCTGCACAAACCGCTATTCCGGATTGCTGTAACTTCTGAGGAGTAATTGTCTTTCCTGAATCCAATTGTAAAATCATGTGTAACAGAGAAGCGTGACATCATTCTACGCTTACGATATCACCCAACCGAGGTCAACCAAAACAACTTATCTGCAAACAAAAGCCTCCGCCTTGGCACTGCAAATAATAGTAGCTCATTGAAGCACAGATCCAAGCGAAAGATTACTAATTCGCATCCAGGAAAATAACAAAAATATTGCTACCTTCGAGTAGTAACTTGTGAATGACAGCCCTTATTCATGGTCGAAATAACCTGAACAATGTTCTGCGCACAGGAATACCAGCAACTTCGATGGCGGTCGTTCGGACACTTGAGGAAGCTCTTCCAAGTCTTGTCCACATCAAGTGCAATAGAGAATATACGATACCCGCATCACTGGCAAGCTATACAATGGTGAATTATACTGCTATTTGAGTAGCGCTCATGTGATGACTAACTCCGTGAGGACAATTTACTTACGACTGCGCATTGTGTACATGAATGATATATGAATCATTCTACACACAACAGAAAAGTGGGATTTATGAGGGGATATTTTATTGTCCAAAGACGCTACTCAAGTATCACACATATCTTTATGGTGAGATCCATACGTTTAAAAAAGTAGGTGTATGCAGGTAAACAGACTCCATTGTAACACAAACTTGTAAATCCAAAGTTAAAGTCGAGCAATAGAGAGATGGCTGTTATTATAATGGCAAGAGTAGTGTACTAGGTTGTGTTATCCAAATTGTAAAGGGCAATCAGAACGAAAACGCCGGTGATGTGTGGAAATGCATACAGATATGGATATTGTGTGTAATTGTGTGTGTTTCATCGCACCAACACATGAATTGTGTGTTCATGGCTGTTGGCCGTAACAGCCTTATTCAAAAGTGGATTACCAGTCCACCAACAGATTAAGGCATGCGAGTCCTGATCGTACTGTCCCTACCTGATAAGCGCAAACAGCGAATGAAAAAGTCATGAGGTATCTGATTTTTAAACGCTGACCGTCCCTTTGCAGGTCTACAAAATCACATGCGCGCATTGTGAGATGCATTGCGTGGGCTAACCTGGAATGAGACTGGGTACCAGACTGATTGAATACCAATCAGCGGTGAAGAGGGGCACGATTACAAATTGCTACTATCAATTCACGTTGACCAAGAAGGACAACAATTCAACTGTAATGGAACCAGAGTCATTACAATGGGACGCACGCGCCACATACAGGAGTTCCTCGAAGCGTGGCACTCCACAACGCGGTCAATTAGACGGCATGTATGTGCCCATGAGGAACCGAACTTTAAGCCGTGTGACCTTGAGAACAACCAATGACGGGGAAAGAAACAGAACGGTCATCGTATAAAATCAGAAAACACGACGGTTACGAACTGTTCGCAAGAAGCACAGCTGTCGTTGTCATCTAGCTTGATGACGAGATGTCATACTGCTGACAAGGTAAACTTGTTTGTGCGTGTGTATTTTCACGGAACACACATTCATTTTGTGTGAATGTGTGACTGAACATCATCACGCCCACATACTCATTTCCAAAATCATCTTACCATAAAACAAGTAATTTATAATTTGTCATTTTCGAAAACATTTATTGCTATGAATGGAAAAATAAACACCGTAAAAATGTCCACTATCCCACCCACAAATCACTTTGATAGATGTTTCTTTCTGATGATGCCCCCTAGCTTGATGACGAAACTTCTTGAACAAAACAACGTTAGCTCATCGAATACCAATTGAACAACATCAACGCCCTGAGCTACACGTATTCTCTTCTATGTCAACACTAGAAAGTCTTGTGTTGTGTGTGTTGGACTCCTTCGGTCGATGTCGACCATGGATGTACAACACAATCGAAAGAATTTTCATGTTTAACAGCTTTTTGAATGACTAAGCACTCCGATTCGGGAGGAACAATCTCTCCGGCAGCGCTTGCAACGATGGTCACAACACTGTTGTAGGGCGTCAGTTACACGCCAGCTGCGTGATCTGCGTTCAGCAGTCAAGAGCTATATCTGCTCCTCCCTAGCTTACAGTCGACGCTATACACAATGTCTCCAAAGTGAGGGGTCAAGAGCAAGTTCTTTCCAGCTCGCGGGTTCAATGCCAAGCGGTTTCATATCTCTTTTGCAAACGTCTTGGTACCGCAATGGTCGACTTCCTAATTGCAACTCACCATGGAGCAAATCTTTCGAAATACGACCATTTCCATTCTGTAAACATGACCAAGCCACCGCAGGCAGCGCTATCGCAATAGCGTGAACATGCTCTGTAGACCAGCTATGGAAAGCACTTCAGCGTTAGTCACCCTGTCCATCCACGATATGTTCAAGATACGACGGATGCTTCGTAAATGGAAAGCATTCAGCTTCCGTTCGTATCTTGCTTTTGTGGTCCAGGTTTCACGGCCGTACAGTAAAGCATTTAGTACGCACGTGCTGTATACCATCATCTTTGTCTTTACAGTCAGCTTGCGGTTACCCCAAACACGAGAGTTCAATCGGGACAAAATGACAGCTGCTCTGCCAATCCGCTTAGCAATCTTCGTGTCTAGCGAGAGGTTATCCGCAATGGTTGAACCAAGATATGTGAAATAATGTACTGGTTCAAGCTGACAGTTACGTTTTGTCAATACTTGTGAAACGAAATGCATTTTCCCCGTAAATTCTTGCATCCTAAAATCATTTTTTCACTGGATCATAGATTGCAGAATGCTGACGCTCATATTACAAACAGATTATCACACTCCACTGTTACGTTTCTGATGTGTGTATGTTTAACGGGAAAACTTGTTTGTGCGTGTGTGTATTTTCAGGAAACACACATTCATTTTGTGTGAATGTGTGACTGAACAGAATCACCCCCACATAATCATTTCCAAAATCATCTTACCAAAAAACAAGTATTTTATAGTTTGTCATTTTCAAAAACATTTATTGCCGTGAATGGACAAATAAACACCGTGAAAATGACCACCATCTCACTCACAAATCACTTCGATAGATGTTTTTCTGATGATGTCACCTAGCTTGATGACGAAACATCTTGAACACCAATTGAACATTATTCACGCCCTGAGCTACACGTATTCTCTTTTATATCGACACTTGAAAGTCTTTTAGTTCGTTATTAAATCATCATATCCAGACAGAATCACAGGTATCCTTGTAGATTTTAAAACGGCAGCTCTTGGAAATGACTCCAATATGCCTTCAATATCTAACATTTAAACCATCGTTCCTCTGCATGAATCTGTTTCACTTGTAAGGGCCTTGTCTGAAGAAATCACACAATGGTAGATGTAATTCGTTCTTCACTGCTAAGCTTGAGGAAAACTTGTAAAATCATGCGATACTTGATGGTTTCTATTAACTGTCAGTAGTATTTATGCTTTAGACTGTTTAATTTGGAGGCATTGTGTCAAATCTAAGCTGCGGAAGAGCAAATAATTATCCGAGTTGCTGATCCTAGTACCTGGGTCGAGTACTGCCTCCCGCTGTGAGCGCTGCAGGACAAGTGGTTCCTCACAAATAAGATTACTCTGTAGCATGAAACCAGCTAGGTTAAAATCGACGGAAGGTGGCCAATCACAAACGGCAGCTAGCAATTTGGTGGTTTCTGTTGAGCTGATTGCTTTCCCATCATAAAAATGTCTGATTTCTAAACCTGTCATCCTGGCAACCACATATAGTCACTTGTACCATACACGGAACACATGTCAACAGGTCAAATTTACACACCTTTCTTCTCAACGCACGTCTAATCACTATGCGGATGTCGACCGACACTCTGTGGCGGACAGGCGGCGTTCACACTTGCACACCTGAACACTCCGTTCCGTCGACATTTGTTTGTTCACCTGACGTGTCAATAGCGTGACATGTCGTTTGTGACGGATCTATTCAACAGAGCGGCTGATGACGAAGTGCGTAAACTTTTGTCTCGGGGGTTGAATGCAATTGTGGATTAATACACCGCTTTAGCGAGTAAGCAACAACCTTAGCTTAAATCGCTCCTTCGAACTCAAAAGGTGAAACGGTTTCATACAATGGGTTGTGAATGATGGAAATGCATGGAAATGTTGTTTTAAGCCAAGGGATTTAGTCCAACTGCATGTGTAGGGACACAGGTTGGTCGTACCAGCCTTATCCAACAGTGGCATACAAGCGCAACTTGTTTTTCCCGTACTTTCATAGTTTCGTGACGTGCGAATCCTGATCTTACTTTGTCTCCACCTGATGAGTTCAAACAACACGAAACCGGTCGTGGGGTTTGTGTGATGAGAATGCAAGCAACTGAGCATGTATGCTTGTGATCATGGGTTAAACATCATGGGAATATGTGCTCGGTCCTGCCAGCCTTGTCAATCAGTGGCATACGAGCTTAAATTGTTTAACCTTCCTCCAATTTTTCCAGACGTGTGGATACTGATCGTACTGTTTCTTCCTGCAATGAGCAAGAACCCGTTTGTGGGGTGTGTGTGATGGAACTGCAGCTAAATGCGTTTTATTCAACCGATGTACTCGTCTGTGAGTACATGCAATTTTACCGGTTGATCATACAGTGGCTTACACAGAATATATAATGTGACGAATGCAGATATTGACCTACAAAACTTGTTCACTCTACACCGTAGGCGTCGCCTATACAGAGAAGCATGTTACAAACATCTACCATCGAAAATAACTACTCCATAAAGAACTGAAATCAATCAGTCGATCTCTTGGCAGTGTGAGTGTGGTAAATCTTCAGACCGTTCTCTTCTGACATCAAGTTGTATAACTAGCTTCAAGTTGGGTGAAAACAGTTGATGCTGTCGCCTGCTGGAAGAACATCACCAGCAATCTTTTCGATGGCATGTACCCACACACAAAATTTAATTGAGAGCTCCCTTTAAATCATTGTGCAAGTTTGAAAAATAGTCCATATATGCAGCTCATATGATAATAGTATCTTGAACATATCGTGGATAGACAAAGTGACTAATGCTGAAGTGCTTTCCAAAGCTAGTCTACAGCGCATGTTCACCCTATAACAATAGCGTCGCCTGTGATGGCTTGGTCATGTCTACAGAATGGAAAATGGTCGTATTCCGAAAAATCTACTCTATCGTGAGTTGCAATTAGGAAGTCGACCATTGGGCAGACCGCACTTGCGTTTGCAAATGAGATTTTGAAAGCTCTTGGCATTGATTCCGCGAGCTGGGAAGAACTTGCTCTTGACCGCTTACTTTGGAGGCATTGTGTAAAGCGTCGTCTGCAAGCTGGGGAGGAGCAGATACAGCTCTTGGCTGCTGAACGCAGATCACGCTGCCGGCGTGTAACTGACGCCCTACAACAGAATTCTGACTATCGTTGCAAGCGCTGCGGGAGAGATTGTTCCTCCCGAATCGGACTGCTTAGTTATTCAAAAAACTGCAAAACATGAAAATTCATTCGATTGTGATGTACATCCATGGTCGACATCGACCGAAGGAGGCCAACAACAACAACATGATAATGGTTGACATTTCCGCCAAGTCACCAGCTCCACAATGCTTCTTGATGTGCTGGAATTGAAATTGCCCGCATCAAGCTGGCATAGATTTTCATCTGTTTAAACCAAAAGTGCCAATGAGATTGGTTGGCACAGAAGCTCCAAGTCTAAAACAATCATTCGTTTTTGATAAACAAAGACTAGTAGTTTCTCAGTTTGCAATGACATAAAAATGTTGGAACGGTGCCGTAGCAAGAGCTTGCTCGAATTGAATACGTGTTCAAGCTCGGAGATGAAATTACGGATTACACAAACGAAGAAAAAGGAGCTAGGTATCTGGATTTGTGACAGTATAAACTATGAAGCTATTTACAAAGCGTCTATTAATTGCTAGACATGGTATGGCAGAAATTTGGGCTGTTTTCGAGTTAGTCTGTTCTAATGTTGAACACGTATATACACCTGGTTTTTTTACTATGCTGCGCAAGCCAGAAACATTTTTCTGCAGTCAATTGGAAAGAAATTTTAGAGTCTCACCTTTAGCATAAACACAAGACTGATTTTGATGACAACCCACACCGCAAGTCGTAAGCTGATTGGTCAGCAATCCATCAAACCAAATGCGAGTGATGATTACTCACCTCTTACAACGAAGCTCCTCGACTCCGGAGCTACACGGATTCTCATTGGTTCCAACAGTCTGGTTGAATTGATCACAAGGAGGTAGTTCATCAATTCTCCAGTACACTCAGCTCCATCTGGAGGCTTCCAGGCGACCTTGGCCTCTTGTGTACCTCTGGTGGTCACCATGACCTTGGGATAGGGATAGGGCAATGTTATTGAAAGAACATGCGAAAAGGGTACTTCAAAAATGCTAGATCATGTAGCCTAGCATGAAGGATTGCTTAAGCGTATTATGTCTTCCCACTCTGAATGAAAGGCTCAAATGGCACTGTTCTGAAATTTGCTGAGGATGGGCCCCCTGATCCTGTGCTGTTCGGCATTTTCATTGTTCTGCCGCTGACGCGGGCCTTGAGGAGAATTGGAAGGGATTGAGTTACGCACGCAATGTGAAGGCAAGCAATTCAAGCTGGACCGTTTGAGAGCACAATGGTACGGGAGGTGCTGATCCGTGACCGTCTGTTTGCTTACGATGTAGCCATTTTCGCCCTCTCTCTCTCTCTCTCTCTCTCTCAAGAACACCTATAGTTACTGATGGACTACGTTACTTACAATCAACATGAACAAGACATAATAGCCTACCATCATCAATATGCGTACTAACTGCGTTAGTGTACGGCAGTGAAATGTGGACCCTCAACGCAAGACACGAACACAAGCTGAATGCTTTCCATTTAAAGAATATCCCTCGCATATTGAAGGTATCGTGGATGGATAGAGTAAAAATTGCTGAAATGATAACTATAGTTGGATGGATGAATGGATGGATGGATGGATGGATGGATGGATAGATGGATGGATGGATGGATGGATGGATGGATGGCATATTCACTCTGCTACGACAACACCGTCTAAGCTGCGTGGGTTGTGTGCTGAATGGAAAATGGTCGTATTCCAAACGTTCTAATAAAGAAATTGTCTTTTTTCACCGGGCATTTGCATAAACACGTTTGTGGTAGTAATATGAAAGCTATTGCCATTAACGCAACAAATTGGAAAGAACTTGCTCTTGCCCGCTCACGTTTAAGACACTGTGTAAGACGTAATATCCAAGCTGAAGAAGATCAGATACTACTCTCGTTTGTAAATCACACCGACTGCCTACAAAAGCTGTTGATTGGCTCAGCACTGCCTATTGCTGTGAGCACTGGAGAGAGATTGTCATTACCGAATTGGACTGTTCCGTCATGAAAAAAATCATCATCTCGCGCTTGTGACATAGACCAAATGAGTCCCACAATGTAACCAAATTCTCCCGTATTTTGACGACATGGCAGCAAATTTGTATTGTTCATGATCAGTGATTTTGGGACACTAAATATTGGATTGTAACAAATGTTTGACGCTTCAGATAAAATTGACCGAACGATTTCGACTAATGTATCAATTTGACGTGGACTTGAGCAGATAAGATAAAACACTGAATTCTGTTTAAAAAAATACGTTACTTCTAGTTATATTAGCGGCAAAATAATCAGATTAAAATGAGTTTTGGAACAGTGGGAGATAATTTACAAATAAGAATGGAAGTTAGACAGTGTAATGGATGGATGGATGGATGGATGGATGGATGGATGGATGGATGGATGGATGGATGGATGGATGGATGGATGGATAGATGGATGGATGGATGGATGGATGGATGGATGGATGGATGGATGGATGGATGGATGGATGGATGGATAAATGGATGGATGGATGGATGGATGGTTGGATGGATGGATGGATGGCTGCATAGCCGGCTAGAAAGAAGGATGAACAGATAAAAAGTGTCTAGTCTGCATATTTGGGCGTATTATCTGCTATTCAATCTTACCTCTCTAGGTGGAGTCAAAGGTGCCAGCGAAGGCACCCTTGGTGACGAAGGCATGGACGCCGGTGGCCCCCGCTGATTCTCTGACATCGCGAACAATAAAACGCGATAGAAATTGTCCGGTGGTAATCCATTGATCACCACGTAGGAGGCAGGCGAGGATATATTGACCGTCAACTGTTTGTCGTGGACGATTGTTTTGGAATCTTCTGTCAGAGAAGCGTGTGCTTGCAGAAATCGTTTGCAGCGAACCTGTTGTTCTAAACTTGGTGCATCGTTCAGATTTATCAGGACCAATCTGCCAGACGAATACAGAAGCTCTTTTTATTGATGACGTTCCGTATGAATTAAATTAACTTATTTTGAATAGTTGGATCATCTCTTTCAAATAGAGCGACTTTTTCTTTCGGCGAAAATCTAAAACACATTTTATCATGACTTCTTTCATCGAAGCAAAGGTGAATGAACCTAGGAACTTAGCTCTCACATTCTGGTCCCACAACGTCGTATAATGTCTGATGTTCTGTCTCCTGAAAATGGCGGATAGCGGGGATCTAGGTCTCATATCACTTATATTCAGGAGAATAAAATAAATAAAATAGCCCGTTGCCATACATCACGCGAACCATCTGTTGCGCGAGTGTTGTTGTTGTTGTTGTTGGCCTCCTTCGGTCGATGTCGACCATGGATGTATATCACAATCGCATGAATTTTCATGTTCTACAGCTTTTTGAATGACTAAACAGTCCGATTCGGGAGGAACAATCTCTCCCGCAGCGCTTGAAATGATAGTCAGATCTCGGTTGTAGTGCGCCAGTTGCGCGCCGGCGGCGTGATCTGCGTTCAGCAGCCAAGAACTGTATCTGCCCCTCCCCAGCTTGAAGATGGCGATTTACAGAATGCCTCCAAAGTGAGCGGTTAAGAGCAAGTTCTTCCCAACTCGCGGGGTCAATGCCAACAGCTTTCATATCTCTTTTGCTAATGTATGTATGCATGATATCACAAACGTATTCAAAGGAAAGTGCCGCACAATCAAAGACTACACGTGGGTTAAGAAGTTGTCAGGTTGCTCAGATATGGGAAAGGAAAATAGCAAGGGCAGTGTGATTTTAGCAGAGTATCGCATGCAGCACACTACTGATGGCTAATCAAGCTAACACAGCGTTAGCCGTACAGCACAGAAGCTCTGCATGATTGCACATCCGTGTATTGGAGGGTATAATAAAGCAGAATTCGAAACCTTGAAGCGGGCTTTCATGCAATTTCAGTGCTGCACGCGTTAACCACCGATCTACTGGACCTTGACTTGTTCCACTTCCATGAGCGTCAAGTGGATACTGAAGTTGAAATGGCCAAAATGACTTGACGTCCCTTGGCGTTTTAGAAATTATTCAGTGGTAAGGCCGAATAATCATAGCCTTGTCTACGTGGCTTACATTCAGATTTAGTATCAACTGCTGGAGTTGATAACTGAAATGCTACGTAGTCATTTTTTCGGTCAAAGTCAGAATTTACAAATTGCTAGTACATGAAATTGAAAGACCATTTTGTCTTTTGGAGGAACTGCGCTTTACAATTCTGGTCTAGAAACGCTTCCAGATGAATAGAGCTTCATCATTTTTTCACCAGACTGTCTTCGCTAATCTTAATTCAACGTCCTTTTTTCCATCAAAAACAACACCAAATTGATGTCAAGATATATAGAAACCTCCTGCTATTGACCTTGCTAGTTGGGTGTGGATTTATGTTTGAACGTTCACTTTGGTAACACCGTCATCTTCATGATGGAAATGAGCAGGCAGGTGCTTCTCTTAGCTGATGAACGTGAAAACCAGCCTTTCTACCGAATAGTCCCTGTCGCTCTGAACGATGCGGGAAAAATTCTTCCCAATGATTCCAACTGTTTGGTCGCTTGAGGCGCTGGTCCACATCGAACATGGTGGGCGGAAATCAAGTTAACTACGAAACATTACGGAACCGAGACAAGCTTGACAAAGTTGCATTTCCTTATCTCGAGACGCAGATCGAATATTGACCTCAGCTCTCACTCAATAGATCTTCACGTTGAGTTTACTTGCCTTGTTGTAAGCAGCACGTTTTCCCGTCTCTCGCTATTGCCAATGTGAGCACTACTCAGTCATAAATGGACCAATCACGTAACGCGTGCTAAACGTGTGAACTTACTCATAATGAGAAAGCCAACGTTCCGACTCCGTGTCCACGGTCCATGAAATATTGAAGGTCCCGAATTTCAAGGGGACTATCTGAAGACTCCGGGGTTGAAGTTGCATTGGATCTGATCGGCATATAACAAGAGCAGTTTGAAAATGTATTGGCAATTTGGTAAATAGTTTGACCAAATTTTGTTATTAATTCAACACGTATGAAACAAATCCAACATTCAAACTCCAATGAATATGTATGTATGTATATGTGAATTGCTGCAGATTCGCATTTGGTGTCCTGGATAGATTCGTTGAACCTATCATTGAGTGAACGTTGAAATCACTCTACTTGAAAAGGATTTCTTGAATATCAAAAGAGTCATTAATGAGCAAAGTTATGTGTTGCTCACATCCCCCAAAATGACACTCCACTACCAGTTTCTGGCTGTTTGCCGTCATCATGTGGAGACAGTAATATTAGGTTCAGTGAGCCTTGAAACAGTGGATAAATGGTAAACAAGTGATACTTGAATGCCACTGTTGTATAGGGTTCGTACAACGAACCACGATGTTGAAACACAGAATCACTTAGTGATTCGTGGTCAAGCACTCAAGGCGCTAATGAGTATCGCACGACTGAGCAACCTCTTCACCGAGTTAAATTGAGACTTAATCGTTGAACGACACTTCCGTGAAAGTGACAGATTGGTCAAAGTCACGTCGTCCAACAATGCACACCCAGTGCATGAGGTCCTCATGGCTTGCAAAAGGAGAACCCAATATCTCGTCCCTATTCAATAATCGAAACATTCGGGAATTCTTTCGTCTTTTAGCTTGCCCGCTAGTTGGTTGATCAATCAAAGGTTATTCTCAATCTTTAGAGGCGACTGGAAGTGTGAATTTGACATTGAATACTAACGCTTACTTTGTTAACGCAAAGTTTCTGGAAAAGTATTTTCGTGTGGGCGAATTAACATGAGTGCTGAAAAGTCGTATACAAGAAAAAAGCGATTTTCTGCTTCTACTTGAATTTTAAAACCAACGTCTATAAAGGCTCACTGAACCTGATCTTACTGTCTCCACCTGATGACGGCAAACCGCCAGAAAATGGTAGTGGTGTGTAAGGGATGGGGAT
>JACCGJ010000605.1:263956-280993 GCA_013407085.1 Atriophallophorus winterbourni | reverse complement strand
ATGTTGTGATAGGTAGAACCATTGATTGAGACTGAGAGAAAACAATGACCGTCCGTATAACTGGATAGTGATGTGTTGGCCATTGTTATGAGGTTTTTTTATTTAGTTACTTTGAGAGAGTTTCCAAGCACAACTGGAGTTGAAATATAGCTTTAGGAACTTCCCGTATCGATTAGAGCCTCGAGCTTTATCCCGTTTATGTACAAAGGAATCACAGCTTTGAATAAACTTTCCGGAGCTGAGGTTGAAGCAAGAGCTGAGATGGTGGAGTTAATCACGCTGGGCTTCGTCTTGCGGGAGGACAGGCAAACAGACTGAAAATGACCCTTTTTGCCACAGGCTTTAGAAGTTGCATCACGAGCGGGGCACTTCACACGAGGATGTCGACTGTAGCCACAAAAGAAGCATTTGAGTGTCGATACCACGGCTGTTATTTCCGTAGCTTCGGTAGGGTCAGCAACTCAACTGGTGGATTCGGAAGTCGTACCACATGGGATATTATGGTTCTGATAAGTATTCGATTGTATTTCGGCTAGCTCCAAAGAGCGTGCTTGTTTGAAGGCTGTCTGAAAATCCAACGAACGCCACTCGAGTAAACGTTGTCGCATGCTATTTGATCGTATGCCAGTGATGAATGCGTCCCGGATAGCATCGTCATGGTATTGTTCGGCTGTCACGGCTGTGAAATTATATTCCTTTGCCAAGGACTTTAGTTTTAAAGCGAATCGATCGAGAGATTGGTCGCTTTCTTGTTTACAAGTGGCAAGAAGATGGCGTGCAAACACTTCGTTTCGAGGCTGCATGTAGAGATTCTTGAGTACAGAGATGGCATCGTTGAAGTTGTCGCACTCAGTTATGTAGTCGTAAACCGCGGCGGAGACAAAGTTGATCTAGTAATTGAGTTTAACTGAATCTTCAGCATTAACGGCGGCGATGAAGTTCTGAAAGGTTTTATACCAATGATTCCACCGTTTCGCAGCTTCAGGAGAACTGGGGTCAACGTCGAATCGTTCAGGTTGAAGATGACGTTCCATGATCAAGTATTCTTGATGTGAATAAATTGAAGTATAGTTTTGTCAAGCAGCTATAGATTGAAAGCAGAAGTATTCAATATCCGGAAGTCAGTTTTATTCACTTCAGAATGACAGTATGAGAGCTAAAATGGAGAGAGACGTGAGTAAAAGTAGGGTAGCAGATGTGCACAAAGGCAATGTCATATTCACAACAGGGGGATAGAAATGGTAGTGAGACTACAGCGTGTTTCAGCATGCAGCTCACTACCGTTGGCCAATCAATTTAGCACGATATTAGTCGCACAGCACAGAAATGCTGCACGATTGCACATCCGTGCAGATGAGGAGGACATAGAAATAAAAATGGTAGTGAGACTCCAACGTGTTTCAGCATGCAGCTCACTACCGTTGGCCAATCAATTTAGCACGATGTTAGCCGTACAGTACAGAAATGCTGTACGATTGCACATCCGTGCTTGCTGTACGTATGTATGAATAAAATCACAAGCTTGAATCCATGCAATATGCCACACAGTAATAGACCGTTCATGCTCGCACCTTCCCAGGCCTAGACGGATATTATAAATGAAATTGCATTTAGATTCTAGTGTGTTTCTCGATACAGTCCAATAGTGATGACCAATCAATGTAGCACGGTGTTGCCTGCGCAGTACATTACGTACACACGATATATCAACTTTTAAATTAGCAAGTGCGTTAATCGCAATAGAACGATACTTTAATGATCATTTTTGGATTCGCGTTATACGTATGGGTATATGGGTATGAAAACACAAGCCTGATCCAGGCATAGTGCCGCACAGTCAGAGACTGCACGTGGGCGATATTACTGTCAGGTTGCCCAAGCCTAGACAGATGTGAGAAATAGAGAATACAGATAGTAGTGAGACTCCAGCGTGTTTCAGCATGCAGCTCACTACTAGTGGTCAATCAATTTAGCACGGTGTTAGCCGCACAGCACAGAAGTACTGCATGATTGCACATCCGTGTTGTTAGGGAACTAAAAAGCAACTCGGTGTAGTGACAGATTTCTAGCAACCTGTTAACGCATCTTTTGTGCTCTGTTCAGCTAAACTAATTTTTTTGGACTGAGCATATGCATCCGGTGATCCGTTTTGGTCATCGTTTCAAACCAAACTCCTCTTCTCGCCCAGGTAATCGCGCCCGTCTAACCTTGGCCAGTCCATGACGTGGCAGTTAATTCTGGTAAAGGCCAGCCTGGTCTTGTCAATATTGGATGTTATTTCTTTCTCTTTCGCACACTCAACAAGTGTCAAACTTCCAAAGTAGTTGTACTGCTCAACATGGTCGTGGACATGATCATTTATAGCAAAATGTGGCAATTCCCCTGAACAGTCTTCAAGAATCACTTTTCGTTTCATCGGTAGAAAATATCTCATAATTTGATGCCCCCATTGCCATAATATCCAAGGTCTGTTAGGTAAATGTTGGGACTTTACCCGGTTAGATAATATCATCAGCATAATCCACGTCCTCCTGGAAGGAGCTCAACCCCACCCATGGAGAAACTACTATGAGCACCCCGGAGGACGTCCTCGATGGCAACGTTGAAGAATGGGGAGGTTAGACAGCCTTGTCTAACCCTACCTATCGAATGAGCATATAAGTCCCTCAGGATAACAACGTTCTTTGGTGGAAGTAAGCAGTTCCATAGTGCGCTTAACCTGCTCGCTTAAAGTAGCCACAATGATGATTACGAATTGGTTACGTCTCTCGTTGTTGTGATTGTTAACTCTGCTGTTATCCTGAAATCTCGCTGCGCACAGGTATCTAGCTGAGAAAGGAGGTTTCGGCTTTTTGACTTAGAACCTGAAATTTCAATATGTTTCGAAAAAATCTTTGTCATTCTTCTAAGAATAATTCAGACACTAGCTAGGCCGACAGAGAAAGCAACGGGATCGCTCGACACACCTAAGTAAAACCTACTACCAAGGGCATAGGAGATCTTAGTTAACACCGAATCAATGTCACAAAGACGCATTTTTAATAGACAACGTATGTCGATACCCAGTGTTTCTAGTGGACGAGCTAGTCCAAGTTGTTCTGATTCTTGCAGGGTACCGACACAAGCCTAATAGAGGCACGCGTTCGAAAGAGTGCTAGAAATCGACATCTGTCTGAACAGTTGGCTGCGTCGGTATGCTTTCAGCATTGATAGTCCGAAGTGCATCAGGGACAGGATGAAAGGTTGACGTGTGAATGAGAAGCGGTTTCAGAGGAGTAGCTTTCGAAAATGGAGTGTGGGGTAAATATTTGGGACATTGTCATCGTTGAATGTAGGCGAGATACTACCCGCTTGCCTTCACTGAAGTAGGAGATATTTCGTTTAGGGGTTCCCACCCCGAGCCTTAAGCACACTAGGCATTTGCGCGAGAGCGGTTTTCACCTATCGGTGACCGACTTAGCAGTTCGTACGCCATTTTCTTTAAACTTCTAGTTCAGAGACGGATGACCCCGTTGTTTGATTGATCGTTCCAGATTTCGCTTGTTCATCGTGCAATGTCATCGGGGTCAGTGGCATTTGATGCGGCGAGTCGCCTCCGCCACGTCATGATGTCATCATTGGCTTTTTATGGATTTTATAGGTAGCACGCTCGCCTGGTGACAACCCACAACATCCCTAGACCACCGCCGAACCTTTTGATGAGCCCGAATAATCGAGCCCATCTAGCTTGCACAATGGGGAGGTATTTCGACAGCCAACCAAAGTAAAAAAGATACTGGCGCCGGTATGATACTCCTAGTTAGACTTACCCTCTCTTCTCACTTATATGCAATTATATCTTTCAATTTGTTATTCCAGATTCAGGTAACACGCTAGACTCAGTGTCCATACATTGCTGATTGCCGTGACGATTAATTACCATTATCTGATGGCACCTCTTTATTGTTGGGTCAACTAGCTACTTTCTGGAAACTTCTGCGGGTAATAAGCTGCGTATGGAAACACGCTAAAATATCTTCAACGTCATTCTTTGTTCCATGCCCATTGAGTCCCGGATAAGCTGACACTATATCGGCCTGCGTTTAGTCAACAACTCTAACTCTAAGATTATAATTTCATACTTGCAAAACCAGGATGTTAATGGTCATTACATTTGAATTCTCATTCATGCTATTAACAAATCAACCTCAGCCAATATTGCAAATTTAAATGCTAAATTTTGGAGTACAAGTTCTCGTCACAAAGTCATTAATTTTCCATTGTAAACATGCCTTAGTTTTACGCTATTTCGGGGCAACACACCGATTTTACACTGCAATCTGCAGGCTGTTTCATATCATCTCTTTTTTCTAGCTTGACTTTTACTTATATTACGATTCGCTAGCTCCCCATGTTATCTCGCGCTATTTTGCCGTGTGCTTTGGTAAGTCCGTGTGAGTTTGTCACTGAAAGAATCTCTTCCATTCACCATGCATACGCGCATTTGGCACATCAGTTCCTAAATTCGCCACTAAAATGACGGTACGTGACGCCTTGAATTCGGCAATGCGCGAGGAAATGGAACGAGACAAGGATGTTATCATCCTCGGCGAAGAAGTGGCCCAGTATGATGGTGCTTACAAGGTAACCTGAGTGATACTCGGCATTCCTGCCCCAGGTGACGAAAGGTTTATGGAAGATGTTCGGTGATGATAGGGTGATGGACACTCCCATAACAGAGGTAACCACCACATCTTGCATGTGACCTTCCTTCCAGATGGGGTTCGCCGGAATCGCCGTTGGCGCAGCAATGGCGGGACTTAAGCCCATTTGCGAATTCATGACGTTCAATTTCGCCATGCAAGCGATCGATCAAATAATCAATTCCGCTGCAAAGTCACATTATATGTCTGCCGGTTTGGTGAGTCGTGTAGTTGAGATTGCGGTTGGTTTCTTGCTTTCCCCTGTGTCACTCAACATTTTCACTGAATGCTGCATCTAACAAAAATTTAAGCTTCTCGTCGTAATTTAGTCTTCTTCATCAATAGAGACTTGTTCTTGTTACATGTATAGTTCGTGATGTTTTTATTGAGATCTTACGAATATCGTATATCGGCACGGATGTATAATCGTGTATGGATGTGCAATCGTGCGGCTAACATCGTGCTGAATTTATCGGCCAACATTAGTGAGCTGCATGCTGAAACACGCTGGAGTCTCACAACGATTTCTATTGCCCCACTCATATCTGTCTAGGCCTTGGCAAGCTGACATTATCTTAGCCCATGTGTAGTCTCTGACTGTGCTGCACTTTGCCTGGATCAGGCTTCTGCTTTCATACCATCGTGTAGTGCTTCTGCGCTGTGCAGCAAACCGTCATCATCATCAAAGACAGCATTACACCGGTAGCACGTACCGAATGCTTAACTGCCATGCAACCATGAAAAAATAAAATCCTAAAAGATGGGGAAGGATGGGACTTAAATTGCTACGGCTTCTATAGAAGCAAACCTTGCTAAATTTATTTGCCACCAGTAGCGAGCTGCATGTGTAGCGACGCTGGAGTCTCATTGTCTTATTTTTGATGTTCATTCTCATATCTGACAGTATCTTGACCCACGTGCTTTCTACGACAGTGCGGTACTTTGTTTATGTAAGGCTTGTGATTTCACACCTACGAATTTTGCTAGAGAATTTTGTTCTCAACCGTTATAGACTTCCTACATGTAGACTATGTTTTAAAGTATAATTTCATTAGTGTTATTCAACGAAAAGTTTTTTATCAAGAAAAATTTCCAGGTGTTATGATGTTAAAACATGTTTAGACCATTCATGAACTGATTTAAGCACGCAGAGCATGCTTGCGTTTGACTAGAAAATTTCTCAATTTGGAAATCGTTTCATCTGCATAACTATTTTTCAAACCTCATCTATAATTGTGCATTCGAAACGCAACACCTTTGTGGGCTCCAACAGGTCACAGTTCCCATTGTATTCCGGGGACCCAACGGCGCCGCTGCAGGCGTGGCAGCTCAACACAGTCAAGACTACGCACCGTGGTATGCTAGCTGCCCGGGTCTCAAGGTACTGGCTCCCTACAATTCAGAAGATGCGCGTGGACTTTTGAAGATGGCAATTCGAGATCCGGATCCTGGTGAGATTCCTGTAAATATCAACTAATTATGTCACGCTACTACTAACTCCCGGCTTCACTATTCATCATTACAACGATAGGACGTACCGAATTCCTAACCGCTTTACAACCATGAAAAAATAAAATTCTAAAGGATTAGTTAGGGTAGGATATACACCGCTGTGGATTCTAAAGAAAAGTAAGCACAAACAAACTGAGATGAGGTGCTTACACCTCGAATGTAGCATGCGCTCAATCAAGCTGCGAGCACAAGTAAAGCCACTGCAGCACGACAGCTTCCCTGCGGCTTTCACTGCTTTGCTCCATTATTCAGCTCTTCAACGCGCTACGTATTTTGTTTCCGAATGTCTCTCGCCTCTGAAGTGTCTTACTACTGTTGAAATTATTCGTAATAGCAAGTGAGCAACGGCGGTTATCGACGTACATACATTTTACCGTTAGTTCTAATGCAATATTTTCTAAGCCGAATGAATGTAACAGTGAAGCTGGGTTGTTGCTTTTATCCCAATTTTCCCGATACTGTTAACTTCTTACTGTTCGTTTCAGTTGTTCATTTGGAGAATGAAGTCCTCTACGGTCATACGTTTGATGTGTCCGATGAAGCCATGTCTCCAGATTTCATGATTCCCCTCGGAAAAGCCAAAATCGAACGTGAAGGTATGGCAAACGTTATCCACTTTCTTCGCCTGTATTCATGATTAGTCAGATTGATGGTAGCTTCTATGAACCCACGTGTGCCGTGCCTCATTACTTTTCTAACACTGTCATCCGTAGTGATCTGGAGTACTGAACTTCCTGTTGTCACTGAATTCCTGCTTATTTCACGAACCGTAGACAAGCTGAAAGAATCCCAGTGCGCATGCGCTCTAGCTGTTTGCGGTACTTTGCTTGGTTCTGGCCTTGTGCACGGATGTGCAATCGTGCAATACTTTTGTGCTGTGTGGCTAACATCGTGCTAAATTAATTGACCAGAGGTAGTGAAATGCATGCTGATACAAGCCTGAGTCTCGCTACCATTTTTATTCTCTATTTCTCGTCGTCGGTAGATAGATAGATGAATAGATCAGTGTTTTGTCAATGGACTGTTTAGTTAATGATTGAGTGAATAATGAATGGTGTTTGTTCCTCCTCATTTTAATCTATGAACAACTCGCTGTTCCGTGCATTCTCTATAGTCACTTCGATGTGCACGATTTCCAAATGTCCCGTGAGACATTTACTTACATGCCTATCGGATATAATAATCTAAATTCCTTGATACCCCCTCTCGTACCTTCAGGCACCGATGTCACCCTTGTTGGTTATTCCTTGGCTGTTGGTACTTCTTTGGCGGCCGCAGAAGAGCTTGCGAAAATCGGTATAAACGCAGAAGTATGTCTTGTCATCTTGTCTTTTTCGCGTTCAGTCACTTGTTGTTGGTGTTGTTGTTGTTTAATCAGTCGCCAACTCTTTGTGCTCTGCAGGTAGTGAACCTGCGCTCTCTGCGTCCATTGGATGAAGAGACGATCCTCAACTCTGTCCGTAAAACGCATCACCTGGTCACAGTTGAAGGGGCCTGGCCAAGCTGCGGGATCGGGGCCGAAATTTGTGCTCGAGTGATGGAATGTGAGTTACTCGTTTGCTTTGAGTTTGATTCACCAACACAAGTCTGATCACAGTTCCTGTTCTTTTTTCTTCCTCATTTCTGTCTAGGTCTGGGCAGCCTGACAGTATCATAGCCCACGTGCAGTCTCTGACTTTGTGGCACTTTGCCTGGATCAGGCTTGTGCTTTCAGACAGTCTGATCACAGTGATTGACTGCATGAGTTCTACCATACTGTCAGGCTGTCCAAGCCTAGACTAGTTATCAACACATTGCTAGCTAGCACGGATGTGCAGTCGTACAGTACTTCGTGCTGTGCGGCTAACACCGTGCTAAATCAATTGGCCAGAGGTAGTGAGCTGCATACGGAAACAGGCTGGAGTCTCACTACCATTTCCTGTTCTTTTTTCTTCCTCATATCTGTCTAGGCCTGGGCAACCTAACAGTAATATTGTCCATGTGCGGCACTTTGCCTTCATAGCTAGCAAATAGTCCGCTAAACCACGTATCGGCTATTAAGTCATAGATAGCCATTAGTTGGGGTATTGGGAAGCGCAATTGATTAATGGTTACTTCGTTTCATTGAATAGCGAACGATCCATTCAATCACAAGCTGGAAGCCAGGCAAGATGTGTAACTGTCGGGTTGCTGAGGCCTAGCTAAATATTCGAGAAGGACAGGGAAACTCCAGCGTGTCGCTGTATGTGCTTCATTATCGATGGCAATCAACTTGGCTTGGAGTAATATGCTCAGTACAGAAGCACTACACAATCGCACGCTCACGGGGCGCCATCGATGGCCTGTATGGGATGGTATGAAAGCACAATCCTGATCCAGGCAAAGTGACGCAGAGTCACAGACTGTACGTGGGCTAAGAAAATGCCAGGTTGCCCAGGACTAGACAGATATGAGGAAGAAAAAAGAACAGGAAATGGTAGTGAGACTCCAGCCTGTTTCAGCATGCAGCTCACTACCTCTGGCCAATCAATTTAGCGCGGTATTATCCGCACAGCACAAAGTACTGCACGATTGCACATCCGTGCCTCCTGATTCGGACATGGGCACTTATCAGTGTTTTACGCTTTGCTTACCCAGTGATGGGGAAGCTCTTGACACTGGCGGGTTAAGCTTCGTATGAAATATTGAATGACGGTCCGATACGGATTCGTGGTGACACAATGGATTTGATATTCTACTAATTATCGGACGGTCAACGTTCGAATGTCAGGTCACGGATGCGCTTACGTGATGAATGGCAACAACAGCGAAATCGGTCTTGTGTTTACGTCCAGCTTTTCGAACGTCATACACTACTCATTAGTAAATTCTGATTTTAAAACAAAAATCAACCTCATCCTTTAGTGTATGTGCCTAATCTGCCAGATGTGCAGCAGTTTTTAGATCCCAGTGTTCCCCATCTTTTCTGGATTTTAACATGCCATGGCTGTGTAATATGGTATGGAAGCACAAGCCTGATCCAGGCAAAGTGCCGCACAGTCATAGACTGTCAGGTTGTCCAGGCCTAGACAGATATGAGAAATAGAATAAAAATGGTAGTGAGAGTCCAGGGTGTTTCAGCATGCAGCTCACTACCCGTGGCCAATCGACATAGCACGATTTTATCCGCACAGCACAGAAGTACTATACAATGGTTGTATGGTCGTGCAACTACGATTATTAGCGTAATTATTAGAGACCTGAGATTGCATTCCGATAATCTCCATCGTATTCTGCTTCCATGGTTTAGGCGCTTCGGTCCTTCGCTCTATGTTTGAACACCTAATTTGTCCTGTACTTTTTCCTTCCTCATATCTGTCTAGGCCTGAGCAACCTGACAGTATCTTAGCCCACGTGCAGTCTCTGACTGTGTGTCACTTTGCTTGGATAAGGCGCGTGTGTTTTCATACCTTATCATTCCTTTAGCTGACGCGTTCCACTACTTGGACGCCCCGGCTTTCCGTGTGACTGGTGCCGACGTACCGATGCCCTACGCGAAGAAACTCGAGCAAGCTTGCATCCCCGAGGCGCACAATGTGGTCAAGACCGTGAAAACCATGTTAAACATTCAATAACCGCCGTGCAATCGCTCTCTACCATTGTCGTTCTGCGTTGAAACAATCAAAGACAAGCCAAAGATCCCTCGCGATATCGAGTGACTTGCCGGTGTCTCTCTTGTCAACCGTTTCCTTGTTATTATTTTTTTTGTCAACGTATCATACATCTCTGTTCCTTGTTCGATTTAACAAACAATGTTGCCCCGTTTTCTTGTTCAATTAAGCACAAAGATTAATATAGAAATCAGACATGTTGAATTTTTTCTCTGATTGAAATGATTCTCGTATAACACGTGAAGACCGATCAAACTGACTGGTGATTGCTCTTCCCGCTGGAAATGTCTTCCGGTTGAAATAAACAAATGAACTGAAAAATCCAATCATTGTTGTTTCAGCTCCTGTCCCAGTAGGCTGTAAACGAAGAATAGCACATCGCACGTTATGGAATCTCGCGTCTATAGTAGCTGGTGGTGATGTGGACTTACTCGAAGTGAATTTCTTCCTCTTTTTTCGGATCCAGTTCGCTCATTAGTTGCTTCATTTGTTCTTCGGTGAAATCGATTCCGAGTTTCTAAACGAAACGGTAAAACAAATTGTTAAGCACAACCAAAGACCGCTTCACATTTTCATTGTCACATGACCGCGGTAGAATCATAGTTTTAAGCTTTTATTGGGATAATTTGGTTGAGTTGTCCGCGACTCTGTCACGTGCACTGCAAACAACTGCTTCGTTTGTCGTGCCTTGTAAGTAGCTTACTTGGTCAGTCCCGTAAAGGGTTGCTCAAACTCACTTGCCGAGGTTTGACTGAGCACCGTCTCGTGACATCTCCGTGTGTAACTAGAGGATAAACGGTGCTCCTTGACAGTGGAGATAAGCTCCCACTGTTTATAAAATGCTCCCATATGGCATGCGTCTCAAATAGCCTCTGACAACCAAGTCCAGCTTCTGGCCTGCACGAGTGGCTCTCCGAGCCCGGCGGAACTGCTTCTACAAACAGGAGAAGGGGCGAGGGCGAGTGACTGGCGCCTGAAAACCAGTTTGCTTCGGGCATAATGATAGCTCGTTAGCCTGGGAGTACATTTCAATCTAAGGGGAGGGAAACCCTGATTTGAACTTTCGCTGGTCCTTGGCGGGATACTCGATCTCGGGAAAGCTTCGGGGGGGAAAACCTGGACAAGTCGTGGTAGAACCACCTCTTTCTGGCAACATCCCTGCTGCCTTGCAGTCAAACTGGGTTGTTGGCAAAGGGCTAGAGAAGCTGACTCTAAAAAACGCCGAGTGGTGAGCTGGGGACGCCGCTTTTGTACCCATTCCCCAAGAATCGTCTTGAAGCTGACTACAAGTACCTCCAAGAGGAGATAGTCGCACAAAAAAAAGATGACCAACAAATGTACAGTGTGTATTGCCCCCCTGCCGCGTACTTACATACCACAACCGCATTAACCATACTAGCTCGCATAACAACGATGAACTATAAGGATTCAACTTTATCGCGGATGTTTTCCCGTGAATTGTCGTAACCCGTGTTCCTGAAAAATTAAGGCTTAGCACCTTCGGCATAATTTTGTGCTAAGCGTGGTAGCCACCCTGAATGCAACGGTGCCATTTTCATGTGTATCCAGGACTGGCTGGTGTTATCGGTCATGTGTCTATAGGCTTGCAAAGATTAGGCGTTTTGCATGGCTCCAGACTTGTGATATCATGAGATTATTGTCTCTCCTGCATCGTTTCGCTTCGTGTATCACTCCGTTGATGCCTGTTACTTGAATGCGTTTTAAAGTGCAATTTAAAGGATCCAGAAAGTGTGACTGACGGCTATTTACACTGGCCACCGGTAGTGAGCTGTATGCTAAAACACGCTACGATTTCTATTTTCTTTTTATTTCTCTAGTCATATCTGTCTAGGCCTGGGCAACCTGACCGTATCTCAGCCCACGTTCAGTCTCTGACTGTGCGGCACTTTGCCTGGACCAGGCGGGTATTTTCACATCACATTTACACCGGAGGGTTGGACTTCTAATTATGACTTTTGAGGTCCCGAATCTGTAGTTGACAATGTTCCACCCACTTTGACGTTGGGACATTATGTGCAACACATCCAGTTTCAGATTCCAGTCGAGGTTTCGTTAATAAAACGCAATTAGAGCGAATAAAAAACCTTTTTGGTGTCTAGGATTAAATTTGATAATAATTGTATGATGGAAATCCGGTTATCCCTGCTGAGCTGGTGTAATGGTTCCTCACATCGTGTCATGCAGGCGCGGATAAAAACATTCAAAGACACCTGAGGCCACAACGATCGGAATAGCTTTACTGTTTTGTGAGTTCAGGAGCAATTAGTTCTTTATCTTTTATTGCCTTGGCCAAACCAACAGGTTTAGGTTAGGTAATATACGTGATCTTTATTTTCTGAATAAGGATTGGTATTAAACAAATTGATTTTTTAAAGTTTGTATTGTAGACCGTCAACTCGAACCCAGGATCCTTCACTTGGATAGACCATTTCTTCGTGCTATTTTTTAGCCAGTATGCTTTACAATGAAACATATTTTGTTTAGTTATACTGATGTATGCTATGTTTGACTTTTACGAAGCTTTCGAAGTTCGGTAGTAGTTTTTAAAACAAATCAGCCAGCCTTTAGCAAATTGAAATAGCTCTACAGGATGATGTTACAGCTACTGCTACTTACTATCATACAACTACCGTTTGTCTTTTATAAACAAAGCTATTCACCTTTCTTTGTCTTGATTTATTGTTCAATGGACTATATCACCTTCCATCATTCGTTTTGAAAACGATCGGTATCAGCCAGTACGTAATTTTACGTGTCTGAGTTCGACTTTTCCGGCTTACCTCCGACAGAGCAACTTCCATCTTGTCTCGTTTAAACTCCCGTTTGGGCAATCCTAGACGGACCGTGAAGTCACAAATGATGGTGTTAGCGAAACCTGAACCATTATTCAAGGAAGTCGAATGCTTTCGGTTCGTGGAGCATCGATCGCATATTTAAAGTTGGGCAACGCCCTACTACAATAGCGTTGTCTACGCCGACGAAACCATGTCTATAGAGCAGAAAACCGTCGTATTTTCAAGTGGCTACTCTTTGGTCGTCAACATGAGGAATTTGACCAAGATATTAACCCTGCGATTGGGAGAGAATTTGCTCCTCGCTGCTCAAATTGTCGGCATAGCTTGAAAGGTCATCTTAAATACAAGGTAGATTAGTTACTGCTTTCAGCTGTTGAACGGTGATTAGCCGACTCCTTGAAAACATTGCTACGTTTACTGTCTACCCATGTAAACACGAGGAGGGATTGTAATCACCGAATCATGCGCTTGGGATATATATCCATGGTTAACATTGACCTACTGAGACAAGCAACAATCTGTCTTAACATTGAGATGTATGAAACAAGCGCTTAATTGTTTTGAGCGATGTGCCTGATGGGTTAGAAATTCACTTGAACAGTGCACATGCGTCTCTCTCACAACCAGAACTGTTGCATTAAACCTTGATTGGTTTTTATAGAAATCATTCTCCGTGAGGTTTTATTAACAAATGAACTCACCGTTAAATAATTCTGTTCCCGGGTGCCACAGATGAGCGACAATGAAAATAATAAAATTGAAATGCATTAGATAGGTTATTTCCCCATTTTTATGCATGAATAATGTAAATTGGAAAGGCTATTACGCCGAATATTTTAAAGGCACATGCATCGCTTTATTACATCTAGCGTCAATCTTTTCGGGTTTTTTTTATTTTGAGAATGAGCACCATGCTACAATTAGCTGTAGCCTTTTATCCATCATTGGCGGTAAATTTAGATGCATGGATCTGAATGAGCTTAAATTGCGGAATGAAACCTCTAAAAATAACATTTTTAATGAGAGGTATGGTGGAATCAATTAGGGCAACTGGAAAGCAAATCATAGGAATCTCCCAAAGGATGTCAGAATGAATGACCCTAGACTTTCTACACCGAAACCGCCTGATGAACCACGGCTTCTACAATGAGACGAAACTCGGATTAGAAATACTGCAGCAATCCCAAAAAACGACCAATGTCCGACTCTCGAAGGGTCGGACAAATAGACTAGCTTTCAGCTCCATCACAGTATACGAAAACCACAATCAATTGTCTATATATAAACGCGCAATGCCTGGTAAGCAAACTAGCTGAAATGAAGGATCTCTGTAATCAGCACTCATTTGACGTCATAGCAATAACCGAGACATGGTTCCAACCTCACGTGAGCGATCGGGAGCTGTCTATTCCAAACATGACCCTGTTTCGGAGAGACCGCTTAAGAACAGGTGGTGGAGTAGCTGTTTATCACCACAAACGTTTATATAGCACTGTAGTTAGAGGCACGGATCTCGATCTTGAAGACAGTATATGACGTAACTTGAAGCTTGAATCAGGAGACAGTTGCATCGTTAGTGTGGTTTACCGTTCACCATCATCATCGGAGGTGCATAACGAATAACTCTTGAAAGCAATGCAGTGAGTTGGAAAACAGCACAATTTGCAGTTATTGATTATGGGAAACTTCAATCTGTCTCAACTCTATAACAGAGTGGATCATCCACCCCTATCACTAGACTACAAATTTCGCGAACTGTTTGAATACATCCCCAAGTATAACCATGGTTCCGAATATACTCTTCAACGAAATTTGCAATAGATATCGGTTTCAGACCTAGTCTTAACCTCTGAAGCCACGACTGTTGAAGATGTTCAATATCGCCCTCCGCTGGGTCGAAGCGACTACCTCGTTCTGATCTTTCAATACGTGTGCAACGCCGGTAGAATGGTAAAGCTAAATAGAAAAGTGAATTACATTGGTTTGATGGAAACAATTGGGGCATTCGATGAACGTAATATAAATTTCGGTGATCTGGGCTCGCCAACATGATACGTTCAAATTCAATCTATGTCCCGAAACACAATAGCAAAGAACCCTATTTCGGAATTCGCAGTCGCATTAGAAGATAGTTAGCAAAGCGAAATTTGTATATGTACTTTTTGTCCTTATACGAATATCATCATCTGGTCAAGCGCCGTAAACCGAAAATAACACAAGTTCGTCTATTGTTATCGTTCGAGTAGTATGAGCATAGAATACATAGCTGCTTTCTTTCGAACGAATCATCCGGAAAACCATCAATAGCACAGCATACTTGGTACGAAAATCTCGCTTATATTGTACATTTCCTTGTAGAATGATTCTTTGAAACCAGAAGAACACTAGAAATATATGCGAAGTGTTTTATGCCTTCCGTAATACAACCTCCATGATTTTCTCCATTCATTTTATCTACACCGGTGACTCTTTCGAATAAATTCATTTTTTTCGCTCAGTGATACGTATTCGATTCAATAGCACCTTTCCCTAAGTAATCCTTCACTGAACAACCTCGGATTGAATGGCTATGTAATCCTGCACTCGGAAAATCAAATTGACCCAAACACATTTCTGAATGACTTTTTCCTACTGAATATCACACTGGGAATTATTCTTAGTATTCGTGCTATCCGCATGCATTGAAAGACGAAAGTACGATTTATTTAAATTTTGGGCATATATTCTCTGCTATTGTACAGATATTTGTTTATTTCACATTGAATTTTTTGTGTTGTGCATCTAACACCGTGGTAAATTGATTTGCCCTGGAAGCGAACGGCATGCGGGAAGAAACGGCAGTCTCGCTGCGATGCATTGAACGACTTCACGCTGAGGCGTTTGAGATAACTAAGGCCCGTAAGAATACAGTCAATATGGTGGATGGGGCTGATATCTCCGAAATCTGGCGTCCGGTCCTGCAGCGGATAAACATTAACATACGTGACCCCTAGTGCGCGTACCGAGTACTCAATCAAGCTAATCGGTCAGCAGATGTCATTCACACCTGCCAAGACCACAACAATTGAAGGATTATACGGCACGTTGGGGTGGTGGTGTGTCAGTTGATATTGATCGCGCCTGTCTATCTTAACCAGTGCAGAACCCACCATAGGCTGTGCAGTTCGTTAACTAGCTTAAGATTGGTCAGGTGAATGAAATTTGAGCTTGATCTCTGTTCGTACTGACACCCTCGGTTTGACGGAGCTCCTGAGTCAGAAGCGAAACGTTACTAAAAAACTACTCTCACCGATTCATTAGAAACTGTATTTTTTCATGATTGTGATTCCCTGATCGGCCACGAACATTTTTCATTACATTGCTGCGATTTCTGTTTAAAGTTCTCATGTCTGTCTAGGTTTGGGTAATCTGACATTATTTTAGCCCATATGTCGTCGGTGACTGCGTCGCGCTTTTCTTGAATCACGCTTGTGAAATTTATGGTGTTGCTCACATCCCCAACATTTATACTCCACAACCATTTTCTGGCTGTTTTCCTTAAACTGATGGAAAAAATAAGCCTAATCTCGGTGAGCCTTGACCCACTGGTGAGTTGGTAAACAAAGTTATACTTGAAAGCCAATGTTAAATCCAGTTTTTACAAATAGCGAATCGCTCGAAACGCCTGTTGTATATTGTGCTTCTCACACTTACACCCCACAATTTACCTGTGCAGTTTCAACCGCGTATAGTGTGTATCATTTTCCTTGCAGCGAAGCAATTATTATTAACATCAGAAACTTGTTTGCGTGAAAGCCGACTTCTATGGTAGCAGGTTTATCTGAGCTGTGTTTAGGAACGGCAGAGATATGATTATCTCTGGTGGTGTTTGAAAAGCCCCATCTTACAGTGTTCATTGTGTAATTAAGAACACGACTCGTCATTTGGTTTATGGTTCATAGTTGAATACGTTCACTTTGGCTGTATATCAATGTGTATTCTTCATGTTGACAGTAATGTTTCCCATAGTTGTGTGAGCAAGAGTAGTGATTCATGCTAATATTTTGCCGAATGTCAAACTGTATCTTCATTGGAGGCTATCGGTTTTCGAAAATATTGACACCCAAATTGAAGATTACGGTTGAGAAACCACAAACTCACGTGTATCACTGGAATGAAGGCTTCTCTGGTTATTCGTTTTTCTCCGGACGTGTCAATTTGCTGCAACGCGTCGAGTAGACTTTGATTGGCTATTTTTCCCATCCGCTGAAGGATTTCTTTGGGGGAGAGCTCTGCTTCGAGCCACTTTGATGAGAGAGCTCTCGTCTTCTCGGTGGACACCACGCCTGCTCGAACGACCATTTTGGGTCGCTGCAATCGCGCGGAATCTTGTAATTGTCGGAAGTCATCGTTCACGGG